>JAZGTJ010001014.1:9253-68395 GCA_036877575.1 Botia almorhae
CCCCCCATTCAATGGTGCCACACAAGATGCTAATAAGGATAAGGTGGTACTAGTTCTAGAAGCCCATGACAAATAGGGTCCTCCCTTCCTCAGATGGAGTTCATCAGTGATACATGGATTAATAAATCATTTCCATTATAAATGCATAAATGAGAATATTTTATAAGTGTATTGTGGAGGTTATACAGGCTTAACAGAAATGAAAGGAGAAACATAAAGTTGTATGATTGCTTTGATAAAAAGATAAAGACTTGTCTTTATCTAATACACTTTGTTTAACCCATGCATGCCTCAAAACAGTCTCAGTAAAATCATTTAAGCCCCCCTACATCCCTTACGAGCAAACAAACAAAACATTGCAAAACTGCAGTTCTGGAATCAGCGGTTGCCTTGTACGCTAATAATTATAATATCAACAGATGGATTAAACGTAGATCATCTCTCTTAATTCATGGCACAAACCATATAGTCGATTTGCATGTTTGAACATGCAATGATGTGTATTACAAGGCATATTAACCTGATGGCTAATGCATTTATCATTTTGTTCTGGTGTGTGTTGTATGATGTATACAATTATTTTGTGGTTTTTAAAATAAATATATTATATACTAATATATACATACTTCCCCTCTTTCTCTGCCTCGCTCTCTCTGTCTCTCTTTCTCTCTCTCTCTCTCTACTGACGTCATTATTATAGAATTTTTCATGTTGTTCATGCTCTGTCTGTCTGGCGTGGTATTGCAACCCCTGGCAACTGAGCCAGCCACCCCAGGAAGCTCTATTCATTTGCCTTTCCCATTAGACTAGCTCTGTATGCCTGTGTGCTATTTTGTTTGTGTGTTTTTGTGTGGCTTGTTTACAGTTAAATGTCACATACTTTGGTACCCCAACCCCCCCCCCAAAAAAATAAAGAGAGAAAAACAGGGTTTCTGTTGAAGTGTTGGGCATGTTGTATTGATGTTGAGTGTATAGACTGCACTTTGCACTCCATGGTTGTTAGTAACCTAGCTGAACTCAATACTGCAATACTGTTTTTTTACTAGCCTTGAGTTGTTTACCTCTTCTTTTCTTTACATCCTTAAAGCAAACTCTTTTGTTCTCTCTTTGTTTTAGCCGCAACACCTTTGAAGAGCTAAAGCTGGAGACCACAGGTAAGTGTGTTTGTAGTTTAGCTCTGTCCAAATTTTTGCTACTGGACTAATTTTTGTATCCTCTTATTGATTGACTAGCATTTGCCAGAGGTTGCTGTGTATGTACAATGGTGCCTTTAATTTTCTCTGACAAGGGATGGACAAAATTCAGATTTTAAGAGCTGGCTTCCGTTCAGTTCAAGAGTTGGACTTTAATTTAAGTGGATAGGATTTAATTGGATGTTGGATTGGAATGACAGGAAGGGAAAATTAACCGAAGTACAATTTAAAGCAATTCAACACGGTCACACAACAAAATGAGCAAAAACAGATAAATGTTCATGTTTCCTGGCTCCATATTCAAGACTTGTGGTAAATTTAAGCATTCTGGGAAGTAAAGTTTCCTAAAAGGTTCGTTGTTGGGCTGTTCCATGAAGAACGTCTAACATCCACAGAATCTGTACTTGAAAGCATCTATAGTCTATGAAAAGGTAAGAAAAGCTTTTAAGAAGCTTAAACTGAAAGGTTCTTTGGCCAACCAAATTGAACTCATTTCAAATTCAGGAGGTAAATGTGAAATCAAAAAGCATTCTCAATTCAGTTCTGAATGGCGCACAACCCAGACTGCGGCAAGTGTTTTTGAGCAGTGAGGTCTACAGGGATCACCTATTTAATAAGGTGTCATTATCTTTATTCCATGAAGGACATCCAGGAGTTCCTGAAGTCTTGACATTCTGGTTCCATAATATCCACTAGGTCAATGGTTGCCATGACGAATTCATTTGAGTGTCAAGTCATTAAAGTGGCCTCGCGGACTTCTCTGCCCTACCATACTAAGCCTGATTACTGCTAATCACCAGCCCTTTGAATCATTAAAAAGCCAGACACAGGTGTAAATGTATGGGGACGCGCTTGCAAGTAAAATCTATTTAAAAAAGAGGGGGTGGAAGATAAAGACTGCTTTTTGCTAAGACAAGAAAAATTTAAAACCATATTTTGCTTTTCAGGACACATAAGTGGCAGACTGACACAGTGACTTTAACGAGTCACGTTATTTTTAACAGCTACTCTCACATCTTAATTACAAAGTTAAGAATAATCAAATCTGTTTCTCATGTGAGAAATTCGCATGTGACGTTCGTTGTTTAATCGGGAGGGCATGCCAGTACGTCATCCAGGGACATTAGCTTATGTTCTGACATAAAACAAACAGTGTTTAGATCAAAGGAAATTCAGTAGTTCGTGTCGATCACATTTTACATAGCTGGGTTTGTGGAGGGATACTGCATGAATGTAATCATCTCTGTGGAGTATCATCGTGTCCAGACAGTGAATTTCTGAAAACCACCTAATAATCCTACTGTTGTTCACTGTGCACTGACCCAGTGCCTGTGGGTGACGTACAGTACACACAAAAGCACCTCTGGTTCTTCTGTTTTCAGATCTGTGTTTGTTTGCACTTGGCTGTTTTTGGACATCGCATCAATCGGAGTAAAAAGTTGGATTTGTAGGTGTTCGTAGAACTGTGAATCTTTTCATACAAATGAGTTGTTCTTGCCCCACATGGTTGGTTTAATATAAGGTTTATTGATGTCAATTGTATGTGGGTAAATTAAAGCTTGTGTATCATTCATGTAGTATGTACAGTGCTTACCAAAGACTCTTGATAGTTACACCCTAAACACCCAAACAAACAGAGTAATGTTCTGATAGTAATACAGAGCCACAGTGTTTACACTTTTCCAGGGATTGAGCCCAGCTGTTCTACACATTATGGAATAATAGTTGCCTACTATATGTTAACATGGTATTCATATAGTAAATATGACCCAGACCAGCTAAGGACACTCTGACGGAGTCCAGCCCAGTTCTTCAGTTTGTTTAGAAGTGCATTCTGGTCATCCATGATCAGGCAGCTCTAAGATCTAGTTATACCAGCACTGATAATCTGCCTGAATCAGTGTTGCGGTAAATATTGTTAAGTATTGTTATAATTGCCATCAGTGATGTGATGTAGTCAGAAACTGCTGTTTGATTTTAGGAATTAATTCTGTTAATTGAAAGCAACCTTCTTAATGATCCTGCCTATAAAGGGAAGATTTTAGTACGGAGTTATCCAGATGACTCTTAACAGCTGCAGTTGATAACTGAACAGAGCGAATCATTTACCATTTTTAATAGTTCAGTGACTAAGAAAAAGTGAGGCCGTGTTTCAGGTCATCAGATTTTTAAATGAAACATAGTGACTAATTAATTCTGTTGTGGCAGGGACTTTCCATTGCTGATCACCATTCTAATATTATCGATCTTGTCAATGCAAATGCATAAACACTTGTTGAATCTGTTGTCGACTGCAATGTATGGGGAACCTGAATTGAGGTAGTTAAAATTAAATCCAGGTAAATTTTTCCTGTTAATAATGTTTGAGAGGAAGGTCTGTCTTAGCTTTTCTTAGTTACACATTGTAAGAATGAAGATTGTGTTTATGGATGTTATAATGGACCTCATGTTTTTTATTCATCCTCTGTTTCTTATTCATCCCTTTTACACAACTCTCTGTGTTGTTTTTTTATCTTGCAGTCATTTTTCTGATCTTTACAGTTGCAATAGCATCAGGGGCAATAGCATCTTTAATTTTTCAGTTAAAGTAGTCAAGAAAGACATCAATAGGGTGATCTCCTACACTTGGCGTTAGGGGGACAGCCTACATAAACAGCACACTACAGTTCTCATTTACGCAGTTTATTTTACAGTTGTTGATCTAGCTGCAGTGCTAGGATGTCTCGCCATATCAAAGGAAAAACAAAAGCTGTCAGATAAAGATATGATGTCAATAACAGAATGTGAAATTCTGAAACCCTTACTAATAAACAGATCCACTGTGTGCCCACGTGTGCACTTTTAAAAATTTAAGATTCCTTAAAGGTTTTTTGTTGTTCTGTATGGTTCCATATAGATCCACAGGACTTTTCTGTTTATAGTAGAAAATGGTTCTACAGACTCAAACCTAAAAGGTTGAAACGTTCTTTGGGGAACCAAAAATGGTTCCTCTATGGCATTGCAATTTAGAACCCTTTGTTGTAGCCATTTAGGAAAACATATTTTTTTATTTTATATTATGTTTAAATATGTATTTGGGTTTTGTTAAAGTTCAATCTCTTAATTAAGAAAGACAATTGTAAACGTCATGGGGGTGTGAAAAAATTAGACGGCAGTACGCCAGGGGAAATGGAGTGGGTCAGACACAATTTTTGACTACTTCATATGTTTTGTTTGAAGAATCCCTTTTGGTGGAACAAATTAAATTTTTACAATTTGTATTTTAAGTTTAATATATCTTTTGCTGGTTTATTATAAAATAAATAAACAAGAAAAACAAATAAATGTCTTGGTGGAATAAAGTGCGTGGCAAAAGGAAACCCACTTCCATGCAGGCCTAAAGAAAAGGCCAAAACACCCTTTTTAGCATCTTTGTTTTTAAGAGTATGGTTGGGTCTGTCCACATGCAAACACAGTTTTTTACTTACCATTGTTTTTAGCATCATCTATGAGTATTTTGTAGGTCTGTAAATAATTATAAATGTATGGTGTACCTTTCAGCACGATACCTAGGTATTTAAAGATATATAATCATTAAGTTTGGTAGACCTGAGAGACATATTTTAAACTGTCTGAAACAGGATATTCAACAAAATAACTAAATGTATCATTTAAGATTAAATTGGATTTTAATTGTTACATACAAGAGTAAAAACAAGTGGTTAGATGGGTGGCTCTAAAAAAGGGATTTGTGACATAGACCAATAAAGAAAATCATTTCAGAGGCAAAGAAACTTGTTTAGATAAAAATTACCAAAGACATAGATTTTTGTTCGGAAAACCTTTAATAAACACACATTAACAAAGTAAATGTTGGTTTTATATTGGCTTCAAAAAGGAAAACTTCACAGTATCTGTGTCTGGCCCTGTAGCAGTGGTGGATTGACGTTTAATCTGCGGCAGATTAGATAGATTTGCTTGAGTAGGCCCTAGACTTTCTACCACTTATCAAAAGAGACATAGAGAAAGCCACAGGCATATTGGGTTCCCGCTTGTTCTGGGAACATTTGTGAATGTCACTGCTATTGTAGCAGAGGCTCGACACACATACTGTATCACTGAGAGCTGTTATCAGTTATCAGTAGAGTAGTGCATGTAACTACTCTCCAGTGAGATGTGTCTGTGCAAACTGTAGACAGAAACCCATTGTCCTGCTCTGCTGGAGCATCACTTGATGTCTTAACTTGTTTTGTACTTTTTAAATGGCCTTTACCCAAATTCTTTGTACAAAAGTTTCACCAATTTAAAACAATACATATTAAATACATAAAAACTCTTGTTCTCCAACCCAAACCATCAGGAAGAAGTGGCATCCCTCTTGCCTGCCTTCCAAAAAGATTTGCTTTTATCCAAATAATCTTAAATAAAATAAAACTCTAAAATTCGCAGGTAAGTAAAATATTCATGCTGTCTTGTCCACCAATCAATAACTACATCATCAATTGACAACTGTTGAGTGTATTTATAGTTTAATATACAGTAGCTATATGTTTACTTTTTTAACCATTTATATTTGAATCAGGTAAATCAAAGGTTCTGTGGATGAAGTATAGCATTCAAGACAGATGTTTGGTTGGTCAGTCCCAGCATGCATTTGTTACACGCTCTGAGGATTTAACCCTCAGTAGGTCAGCCAGATTAATCTTTAAGAACCTCCATATTGCCATAGTCTCCTGCTGATCTAACTAGCTCTTGAAGTTTACTTGTTTCTGTCTCCTAGGCTTTCATAAATCATAAATCTGTTTTCATAAATAAAAGACTGAGGAGGAAGTCATGTTTTTAAAATCGTCCCAAAAGTATTTAAACTAGTCTTTAACAAGAAAGTTACTGTTACAAAGATATATTAAAATTCTGGTGTGCTGTCTTTGACTGAACTGTGCTTAAAAGTAAGTGAACACTGCACCATATTGTGATTTAAAAAGCTTACACTGACACTTTTTTAAAAGATTATGAAACATATCAGGTCTATTATTACAGGTGTGAGCACTAGTGTATTGTCTTTGATTGCAAAGAAAGTGTCTTCAAATTTCATATAATTCATGTGTTTTGATAACATGTGTAAGACACTTACAGGCTTAATATGATTTTGTCCTGTAAATTTAAAATTAGGAATAAATATTTTTCCACAACAACTGAGAAACATTGAACAAGGGGCACCTAAAAACAGCATACACATACAAACCAAAACATGATATTCACAGTGTGTATTTACTTTAAAAACTAGTGCATATCTGTAATACATGTCTTACTGAATGCAAATTACAATAGATTTACAGTGAGATACATAAATCATGCTTATTTGATGTTGTATATCCATTCATGAAAATCAAATTCTGACTCTAAAGTGTCATTCCTCACTGTTCAACAGACACATTCAATCTATATGAGCCCCTTAACTTCAATGTAATAGCTGAACTAAACAAATGTTAAATTAAATATTCAGCGTACGAATGTTATTTATTCATGACTGTTACTTGTATTCCAAGGCCAGAATCATCTCTTCATTCCCCAGGCGCTTGGTGTGATAAAATCACAAATCAATATACTGTCAATAACATTCCAAAAGTCCCAAAAATTCACTCAATGTAATGCTGTCTGAGAACACACATCAAAGAATATTGAATACAGAAATGCAAAGTTGCCTTGTTTTCAACAACCAATTAGAGAATCCAGATTTACTGAGATCTGTGCTACCTATATTGTCAAGCCATGTAAACACCTGTACATAAATGAAATTTATGTAAAAACCCAAACAGCAAGATTTAGCCCTGAGCAAAATACTGTAAGTTTGAGATCATTTAATTTATATAATAAAGGTACTTACTGAAAGACTTTGAAAAAGGTCATGAATTAAAAGTAGAAGCAAGGCTGGAAATAGAAGCCTTTTGAAAGATACATTTTCAATGGTCATTCATGATCGTTTAATTCAATGGTCTGTGTTTATCTATAACTAGTTTAGTTTGCTTAGACACCTAAAAGCTTAATCATTTATATTTTATACTACACAACTAAGTACCAATTGCTGTTAAGGGTGAATATAACATTAATTTTCTGAAGCTGGAAATGATCTTCATGTTTAAAAAAAGAGCTCCTGTGGGTTTGTATATGTGCAACCAGAGTAAGATACTGTACTTCCCAATCTCATTGCAAAAACAAGCATTTGTGCTCATATAGTTCAACGTAAGTGGGCCCATGACAATTCCAATGGTTTTAAACAGAAAGAACTTCAAAATTTCTATATCTAAACAGTAAAGTAAATATGTAATTAAAAACTCAAAATTCATGCTGTGGAGTCATATTTATTACATTACATTTATGCATTTGGCAGATGCTTTTATCCAAGGCAAGTGCATTTAAGAGATACAATTCATCAGTACATATGTTTCCTGGGAATCAAACCCACAACTTTGGTGCTGCTAACACAATGTTTACCAACTGAGCTACAGGAACACTTAAGAATCATATCAAAGTAAATTATGAATTCAGTTGTTGTCTAAATTTAGCCTATTCTATCTGTTAATATGTGACTAATGTGTTGCTTACATAATCCCATTTCTGGAGAAAATCATATAAGTAAGGGGAAAGGATATTAAGTTAATAAAGCTGGACAGTTAGCGAAGCTAAACAAAAATGGCATGTTACACGTGGTATGAATAGAACTAAGCATGTAATTGTCAGGACAATCGTGGACCAAACGTCTTGCTTTACTACAGTCAAAGAATTTCATTTTCTCAGTGGTTGCAAAAATAACACAGGAAATCAAGTGACAGGTCTAATCCGGCATCGTCATTTACAATCGCGTATGCAAATCGTTTAAATGGTAAAAACGTGTTACAGGAGAAGAGATTTGCTAGAGTGTTTTTAATTGAGGAGAGCAGTTTGCTTGTAGCAAAAAAAATGCTTGTATTAAAGCATTGGTTCACCCAAAAATTAATATTCTATCATCATTTCTTTACCTGGCTTCCTGTTAAAGACTTGTGAAAAATGTTAACCATTCTATACAATGAAAGTGAATGGTAACTAAGGCTGTCATTCCTAACATTCTGCCTAATGTCATCTTTTATGTTCCATGAAAGAAACAAAGCTACATGATCTGGCAACAACATTAGGGTGAATAAATGAGGATGCAATTTCCATTTCTGAGTGAACTATCCCTTTAAGATTTCATCACTAATTAACAAAGGGACGTGTGATAAAGTGGCTTCTTTGGATAACAGGGACAGAGGCAGAACAGGAGAAAAGACATCAACAACAATGTCGTGTTCAACCAACTCATTAGCTCTTTCAATGGTGAAAATGACAGACGCATTATTCATTCTCAAAGCAGGTAGAGTGCAGTCATGCCCCACAACCTCCCCTATAGCCAGACACCGCAACTCGAACCCCGTGCACCCAACACCTCTATGTTAACACAATTTGCACACAGTACAAAGTGCAAGCCCAGCCCCAAGAGTTAACTTCACTTTCAATCTGTAAAATTAATTTCGCAGCTGCAAAATTAAAGAAAAATTGAAAAAAGTTAAAATTTGAAACAGCAGCCGCAAAGCGCGTTCACACTCGCAGCGCTCCGCCCACTCGCTCCCAGCATGCACTCTGATAGAGAGGGAGAGAGAGATCTTTATTGCAAGGCACCAGGAGTCTAAGAAATACATCAAAGTCTAATATAAAAAACAACCAGCTCCCTCCAGCAGTTTAGAAAACAGATGATGATTGGAAGAAGGAAGATAGAGAGGATGAAAAAGAGAAGGAGAGGTGTAATTGCAGTCCCACACAAAGTGTTTTAGACCAAATAGCCTTGCAATTTTCAAGACAAGTAATGCAGTGGCCGAAGTATTTCCTCAAGCCCCCTTTTTTAATCTGTAGTCATTTACACTCATGTTGATAACCACACCTGTTATATTTTTGTCTTTGATGATCACAATCATACTCCGCTGAAACTTTTTACTTGATCTGCATCTTGACCTTCGGTGAAATTTCCACAGTAGACAAATTCAGGCTCCTCACACTCAGCTGAATCACAAGTGATCAATTCTCCTTAAAATTATATGACAGCTTGCATATAGACTTTTATATAATGCAGCGTGCTGCATATCTTATTTAATAAAAGTCAGTGCAAGTGATTATTCTTATCCAGTATCATAGCTGATTTTTTTTCTCCCAGAATCCTCTATGATATTCAAACATTGATATTTTCTGTTAATTAATGAAGTAATGCTGCAATGCCTTTTAATTCTGGATATAAACATTGTTTTCATTCTAGTTTTCGTAACATTCAAAACATTTTGAATCTATTTGGCTACAATATCTGTTTACACTCTGATTAAAAAGCTTTTTGGGGGTTTGAGGAATAGTCATTATGAAAACTCATTAGGTTTGACGTTGTCTAAATCTAGGCATATCTCTCGCTTATTGTAAGACAATGCAAATCTGTGGACACTCAGGGATCTGATTCTAAAATAGCCTCCTTCAAAATAAGAATAAATATTTATTTCCCGAAATGATTTGACAGCATTAAATGACATGTATGCATGTGTATGTGCTTATGTGTGTGTGTGGGTGTCAGCTGTATATCAAACAGTTCCTAAACTGCTCATATACGCACTTACACGTTTGAGAATATAGCTGAATATCCTTTCTGAGAGGAAAAGTAATGGTTCACCCCAGCAGTTCAAGACTTCATTTGAAACTTAATGGCTGTCATAGAGATCACTTTCAACAGACAGACCCGATAGGGGCAATTAGTGGCAGATAATGGCTCGTCCACCCACACCTTAAGTACTGCACTAAAATATTGATTTAATTCCCATCCTATATATTCCCCTTAACCATTTGCTGTCGCTCTAAAAATATCTCTTATCCTGGCGGGCTGTCCATAGGGCCGCACATGTTGAACAGTGAAGGCAAGAGAGGGAGAGACTTACTGTAGAAAGACAAGACCTTTTTAGGGATGTCAAAATAAGGGTGTGCAGTAGCAGAGAGAGAGAAAGAGAGAGAGAGAGCATTTCTATGAGTGCCTGAGGAGAATTGTGGTTTCTATAAGTGGTGTGATACACTGTAACAGAGACGTGAAGGGTGTAATAAGGAAGTAAGTCCAATCAGGAACAATTTCAGAATTGTTAATTTGAAGTGAATCTGAAGTGAAACCTATTGGGAGTCAACTAGGATTTTAAGAGCAATGTTTATAAAGCCCTTGTGTTTACACAGAAAACAGGCAAAATAAAGTTTGTTATCACTCTGTTGCTTATTGTTGCATCAAACTGTGTAAGCCAACATGGTGAATCAACACTTTATTTGAGTTCACTGTCCAACCAATCAGAGGTGGTCCCTGTTGACCTGTGGCTGTTTCCTTAAAGTTAAGTTTAAAATATTGAGCATAAAAATATTTTTAGAAGCTACTCATACTACATTTTTTTTTGCCTTTGCTTTTCCTGAATAAGATGTGTGCATTTACTCATTTTCGACAGCTCTCAATTATGGTAGAAAGGCCCTCCTATGGTTTTCCACACAAAAGGAGCAGACAGATAGCAGAATGTTCATCCATCTTGTAGGTGAAAATAGAGCTGCACCAAAAACTATTCGATGAGAACCAGAAGCTATTGGTTGTATTGTTCTTGCATTATTAATGGTTGTTCTGACATGTAGCTCCCAAAGGTGGGACAGAAGGAGGGAAAAGGGTGAAGGGAGAGAGAAAGATAAAGGAGGATGAGGATGGAGGCAGTAAATCAATGACGACTAATAAACACAGTAGGAGTTTTACTCCACTCATCTCTTGACACAAGTCACCCTCATCCTATGTCCTGCCTTAGTCATTTCTGCATTACTTTACCGGCCTGAGGGTTAAGTACTGTTGATTACCCACAATGCAAAAACACAACACCAAGTTTCCTATCTGCCTTCCCATACATGTTACCATAGTTTTGTTTTAGCTGTAGCCACCCACTTTTTGCTGAATAGAAGGAAATCATGGAGGAAATCATTTTTATTTACAGGTGGACCCCACAAAACCCATCAAAAACATGTCCAGGTCATATTGCACCCTAAGTTCAAATGAAAGAAATAAGAAATTATATTAAGCTTTAAGAGTCTTTACAGAACCAAAGATTGTTTGTGTTGTGACATCCTCATGACAGGTAATAAAAATAGCATATAATAACATAACTATAAGAAAAAATAACTAAAAAAATCTCATATCTCTAATGTGTCAAAATGATATATTATTACTGTAAAGTAATATATTAAATATTAATATATTAAAGTAATATATTATTAGAAGTATATTAAAACTGTAAAGAATGTATGCTATGATAATATTGCACTTCTTTATGCAGTAATAAACATCTTATGAGAATCACTACTGAAATTAATAACAATAAATTTAGCTTAATTGTAATGAACATAATATCTTATTAATCATCTGAATAATCATAATCTTGAGCAGCTTAAAATTGGCAAATTTTAAGCCTTAATGCAAAATTTTTAACAATATTGGATTTTCTGGTTTTCCTGAGCTCCAGTAAAACCATGCAGGTTTGCATGTCCAATGTGCATGTAGGAAAGAATGGCCCCGTCTGCCGTTTTTTTCCGTCATTCTGTCAGACCGCTTGTGAAATGGTCAACAACTCTGCCTGAGGCTTTCTCTGTCAGCAATGCTAAATATCTTCTCACGCAGTGTCCCTACAGATTCCCTCTGTCTGTTAAACTGTTTCCAAGAACACACACTCACGCACAAACCTAACACACAGCCAACATCTCGCATCAGATCCAATGGGACCCTGCGACTTCTGCTTGTCTGTTAGACTCTTGCTTCTTTCACATGAGCGCACACATATTCTTTTCTGTGAAGGGCGGCACTTGTCATCAGTCTCTGATGAAAATTAGCCTGGGTGTCTTGGTTGTCACATGATTTATTGTGGTGTTTTATGTGCAATTAATTTGCTTTCCTGTAAATCATTTAGTGGTGCCAAATATAACTGCGTTTACTTATTTAGTTAAAGTTCAGAACAGTCTCTGGATACCCTAGCGCTACTGTGATAAAATTAAGGTATCAGTAATTATACCATGTTACTTTGATATGCTATGTATCATTGTACTGAATGATTATCATATAATTGATAATTATGTATAATTAATGTATGACTGTGCATGGTATTTACATGGTACTTAAAGGTAATTCAACGAATACTTTTGTAAATACCTTGGTAAAATGTGGTATTATCATGGAAGCATTGTGGTACTTTTTGGTGCTTGTTTGTAATTGTATGCATGCCGTGTATTTTGAGTGTGTCATATTGCTGTTCACGCATATTAAGATTTGCTGACTGTGGTTTACTCGGACAGTGAATATCAGCACTTTTACTTTGAGATCCTCGACATAGATCCCAGAGGAGTTTAAAAACAATTTGCTTCTGATTTTTTGTTGTTGTTTTATTTACCATAATATCCATAATTATGTATAATCGTGTTCAAACAGATCTCTATAATGGTGAAGTGTGTTATTTCTGTTTATCCACAAGGAATTACAGCCCAAATGGGACGAACATACTATAACAACATTGGCTCAGTTAATGGGTGTGAGTTTGGGTCGGGTCTGTTTGAACGTAACTTTATTTAAATAAAACTAGCAGCACAGACATTACAAGCTTTAGATAATCTTTACATTTAGTGAAAATTGCCAACTGGTAAAAAAACAAGCAAAAAAATAGTATACATTCAAGTAAAGTGAACATTAAACAAATAACAAAATATAAAATGACATATGGTGAGCATTGTGTGTTATGCAGGTAGCAAGTGATTACTGGCTCTTGTGAGTGGAGGTAAGCTGCTCTGTAGTTGCACGTAAGGTTATGTTAGGCCAGTTCAGCCCTGTAGATTTCTATATGCTGACTAGCTGACAGGAAGCACATTAAAGATTCTATGACTCCAGCGAATCACAGGCTCTTTGATGAATCTTAGAAGTGCTCTTCAAATCAACGGGTATAGAAAGCAGTCAGTTTTCCCATCATTCCACAGGGGACTTGTGTTGCTTTCCAGTAACTGAATAAGGTACAGCAGATTCTGACTGGTGTATCCAGCAGAAACCCTCAGGCCTGAGGGTAGTGAGCTGAAGACATCCATGTGAGAGTTAAGGATGTGCAGAGCTACATTTTTTTATAATTGACTGGTCAGTTTATTGTTGATGCTGATTCGGTGTTACTCAAGTGGTACAATGGCTGTTGTGAAGTCTTCTCTCTCTGTTTCTTTATTGTATTATTATAGACATTGATTGTAATAGACGCAATTTAGTTTACTAGAGTTCAGTTTATTTTATTACTTGATGTATTTAGATGTATTTCTTTAAAAAATGATCAGCGTCTCGCATATTCTGCGAGTTAGTCAGCATGATCTTTCTGATAAGACAGGTTAACACGGATATCTTGCTGGTTATTTTAGTTAAAAATCCTGAATAGAACACCAGCACAAGGGAATCACATGCTGGTGACCATAATTAAAAACACAACATGTGCTAATGACCAGCAAGAGAGGTCTTTTAACAGCACAGTCACGCCCTAATTGTTGCATTATCATAATTTAGGGTCAATAGAAGTCAATGAGAAAAATCACATGTGTTTTATCTCTTTCAAAATGATGTAATGCTTGGAAGTGCAGGGAAGATATTATTTGAGGTCCAGGAATACTATGCTACTGTAGATGTGATTAAAATTGTTGTGCTGACAAACCAGTTTGAATCTGAAATAAACACAATTAAAATTCTAAACTGGAGCCATAATTTCTGATCTGTACAGCCATGCGGGACACACAACACACACTGACCTTTTAAAGTCCTGGGAGACCCTGGTCAGCCAAATCTGACATAAACACAGCTAAGTGCTAATGGCAATCGGAATCAGCAGAGTTTTAGCCGGTAAAATTCTTAAAATAGCATATGCAGTTACAGACATGGAGGATGGGCGGCACTAATTCTCCTGCTTTGCGAAGCACTCAGGTTCGTTGAGGAAACAGAGCTGTGACTCTGTTATGTTTCTTTATTCTTCTCTTCTCCCTCTGCCACTCGCTCCCTCGTTCCCCCGTTCCCCCCTCGTTCTCATCTGAATCACCCTGCCTTTGGGGCTTTACCAAAGGAGACTCTTCAAACACGGCTTTGTACTGGAGTTGAGAATCAAGATTAATGCACTTCCACTGCATGACGCGCTTGACGGGAGAGAGACCCGGTATAATTAACACCACAGGGTCTGTGAATGAAATTGGGGAGGGAAATCATACAAAATCATAGGAAACAGAGGGAATGATGACATGGGTGATATTTTTCAGTTAGTTTTTCTCTTTTTTTTAAGTTAATATATATTTAATAATATATATTTTGATTGCACAGTTAGATGCAAGCTAGCTTTAGCCCAAGAGCCATCTTGGTTAAAGGGCATTCACATTATGCAAATAAGCAGCGATGCAATGAAGTCACTAGCAATAGGTGATCCATGATCCACTTCCTGTAGCACACTAAAGTTGAGTGTCTGCAAGGTAAAGGGGAAATAAGGAGAAACTCAGTTCAGCGATGCATATAAATGATGATGTATGCACTGGTGCAATTTATGTACAAATTTTTAGGGACACCTGTTTCTTTTTGGAATGAGTCAATTTGTGCAGCCAACCAATAACGTTACAGCATTCAGCAGCAGAAAGGGCCACTACAACCAACAATACAGGTACTCGCAACAAAATCATTTTGTGTGAATGCACCATTAGGCAGGCTTCTCTGGTAATATCAGGCACTCAAGAACACTCCCTAAGGATGTTGGTTGGACGATATAAAGAGACTGTTTTATGCATGTCTTTTTGTTTTTAGCAGATGTTGCCATTTGAATTGTTTGCATGTTTCAAACATTCCTCTGTGTGCCCAGCCACTCTTTTTTGAGTAGCGTCCCATATGTTTTTCCGCCATTGGAAATGCTTTCCAATATCAATCACCAGTTGGAAAATTTAAAATTTCCACCTTTCTCTTCAATTTGCACTTAAATTAGTACCACAGTTTCATGCTGATTTCAAAGCCCTGGTCCAATTTTGCTGCTGTGTGGAAAATCTAGGTTCTAAAATGATGCTTCAGCAACTTAATTGTACAGAGAGTGTTGGAGTAAGTTTACACATGTGTCATCACACTGACATATTACACCACGTTTGGCAAATCTTTAAAATACGGAATGCGTGTGTTGCTCCCTGATTATTCCCAACCCCCTGTTGGAATTTTATTATAATCACTGCTATTATTTACATTGGAGTCAGTATAACAGAGGGAACATGTTCACTATACTGTAAATATATAAATAAATATAAGCTTACCATGGACAGGAATGAAATATGGCATTCCCATTTCAATGCAAATGAAGGAGAGAATGAATGCTGATTTGGATTTACAGAGCTACATTACAATGAGACCAACGCACCAATGTTTCTCTGAAGTCAACACTCTCCTATAGGCTGAGGAAATTAGTGTTCAGGGTTCTGCACTTGACACAAATGAAACTGTCTGTCAGCAGGATTCCTCTTTTACAAAAAAATGTAGGTGTCTTCCCCCTCTTTTAGTTGAGTGTGCAGTACAGAGGAACATTTGTGGGGGTGTTTATTTAAAGGAACAGTTCCACCAAAAAATGAAGAGTTCTGTCATGAACTCGCCCTTGTGACATCCCCAAACCATATGCTGTTTTGGTTTATGTGAAATGCAAAAAATAAAATATTTTGAAAAAAAAACAGTTCTTGTCATATAGTGAAAGGACATTGTAAAGCTGTAAAGTGCTAATGGTGGTTGGACCCCATGGTGCTCAAACTGAAGAAGAATACTGCAATCCAGGTTTTTCTTCATTTCCAAAATTTGATTATGCCTTCCTTATTTTGACTTTCTATCAATTTGTTTCCTTCTTTTTGGTTTGTTTGTCTTTCTGCCATATTATCACAGCACTAAATCAAGTTGCTTCTATTTAGATGTATCGCGTTTGAAATTTGCCTCATTCATTTCAGAATGGAGATTGGTGAGGAGACGCGTGGGTTCTGGGAAATTGTCCAGGTGTGAAAATATTGTGTGTGTTCATTTGTATGATAGATTACAGGAGGGTTCTGTAGGCCTTAGAGACTCAAGAGCGAAGCTGGAGTAAGTTTTTCAGAGAGAGTGTTTGTGTGGACTCTCTAGTAAAACAGCAACCAGGTTTCGTGCGTACCTGCACAAACAATCAGTCTTAGTTAAATTTTCATTCATTTAGAAATTCTTTTTGTCAGATCTGTGAATTCACAGCCTAAGCTGACAAGAGGTGAGTTTATCAATAGCTCCAACTGTGATTTTATGCAATAGGCCATATAAATGTTAGTTTTGTATATTGTAATAATACATATAAAATTGATCGAAATATTCTGATTTGAGCATTACAATTTTTTTACACAAACCTGTAAACCAGCGGTATTCACTTTTTTTTTAGCTCCAACCCAAATCAAACACACCTGAACCAGCTAATCAATGTTTTACTAGGCAGAATAGAAACTTTGTGGTAGGTTTGCTAAGGAAAGTTGGAGCTAAACTCTGCAGGACAATGGCCCTCCAGGACCGAGATTGGACACCCTTGCTGTATGCAGTGCATTTCTGTCATTTGTGGAGCTAGACAGACATATGACTATGATTATGAACCGAGCTGTTTACTCATTCTGGGGAAAATGTGTACTGTAGTGTTCCACAAAAATATAAGAGCATTCAGGTTTAAAACAGTGAGAGGTTCTTTTCATCAGTACTTAATTTTTAAATACCAAATTTTGGACGAAATATAAGTGTGCCCAATTTTACAGCATCCTCGAAAGAGCTAAATGACAGGAGACTCTTAACTGTTTAGTCTATTGTGTTTAGCTTAAAAACAAAATGGTGCTTTATCTTCAAAGCACCGTTGTCTGGCCATTTGAACCTCATGCATTTTAAAGATACAGTAACATAAACATAAACTGGCTGACCTGTGCTCTGACACCTTGTGATGTCTACATGAGACTCCATGAGACTTTGTTAGGCCAGAGTAATGCATTGCATGGAAAGACAGACAGTCTTCATTTACTTCAGCAAACTGTGTAGAACAACTTTACGTCACCTCCTCGCTCTGATCTGGCAGTGTCTTGGTACAAGGCAACAAAGGACCCAAAATAGACGAAAGTCAGGAATCTCTCAAGGCTCTACAGCTGACTTGAACACGGATGACGGGCCAGAAAAAGAGTTGCAACCTCATGCATGAGATTCGCTTGATATTTTTTCCTGCCCGCCATCAGATCAAGTCGAATCAAAATCAAAATGAGCAGTAGGGGTTTGACAGCTATAGAAGAGAGTTTTAGGGGAACTAAATGACTCTCAAAATGCATCCTGTTTTATCTGTACAAACCGTTCAAAAGACCTCAGCAGGTCACGTAACACTCTGTAGATGTTTATCTCTATCGCAAGCATTTATACTTCTATAAATGTGGTGCTAGCAACACCAATATTATGGGTTTGATTCTCAGGGAATGCATGAACAGCTAAAAATGTATTCTTTAAATGTAATGTAAATCGCTTTGGATTAAAGCAACTACCAAATGTGTAAATGTAAAACTTGTTTCGCAAGCATTTATACTTCTATAAATGTGGTGCTAGCAACACCAATATTATGGGTTTGATTCTCAGGGAATGCATGAACAGCTAAAAATGTATTCTTTAAATGTAATGTAAATCGCTTTGGATTAAAGCAACTACCAAATGTGTAAATGTAAAACTTGTATTTGTATTTTAAAACATTACCAATATATTTTTTATTGAGCTTGTTGGAAATTAAACATAAAACTTTGCCATAATGATCGTTGTACTTAACGCTGCGAAAACAACTTTGAAGATGAAATATTATCTCATAACATCTGTGAGGCATCATTCATATTGTGAACACTCATTTACTGAACTCATTGCCAAACACTGCCAACTGTTCCATTTCCAAAAGACATGCAAAAGTTAGGCAAAATGCTTAGGTTATAACTACAAAACATTACACAAACACTTTTTTGTATTGGAAATCTTTCCTTTCTGCTTACTAATCTCAACACACTGCCAGGTACATGGCTGATTGACTCTAATTATATATCTAAACTAACCAACTTCGTTCTCTATCCAGCAATATTGGTTTTCCTCAAATCTTAAACTTGCAGTGCCTTGTGTGTGACAATTAAGTTCTGTCCAAGTTAATTCTCTGGCAGGTTTAATGATGCATTTAAAGCTATTCCTCTAGCAGCATTAGCAGCAGGGAAAGAGGTCCACAGGGAATGAAGTGTGGCGCTGAGTGCATTAAAAGTTTGGACTTACCTGCTGTAATGGTTTAGGCTTTTGTGATTGGATGAGATTGGAACATTGGTGCCTAATGAAAGCTATCTAAACCATGCCGGTGCAACAGTCTTTAAAAGGTGCATCATTTTAATGGGGCGGGAATGACGAGTTATTATGCTATACAGACCTACATTTATAATGACCAACAGCACTTGATGTTTCACCATTGCAGAGTGCAAACTTTTAAAGGGTTAGTTCACAAAAAAATAAAAATTCTGTCAGTTATTACTCACCTTCATGTCATTCCACACCCATAAGACCTAAATTCATTTTCAGAACACAAATTAAGATATTTTTGATAAAATCTAAGAGCTTTCTGACCCCCCATAGGCAGCCACGGAACTACCACTTTTAAGGCACAGAAAGGTAGTAAAGACATTGTTAAAAGTCTATGTCCAAATATGACTTCATTTAACAATTCCTTTTCTTTGGAAATGCAGCTTGTGATTTAGTGATTTAATTGAATTAAGTGATTTAATTTCTTGTTAATTCGATTCTTCAACATTTAAAATTCATAGCAAATTTAAAATTGTTTACATTTTGTTTAAGAATTGTTTAGAATAATCATTTAAGTAATTGATATGGCAGAATATATTGCATTAAAAGATAAATTGCAATAACTTTGACTCCAGACTCCAACACAATAAAGATTAACAGAACAATAAAGGCTGTGTCTATAAATTTGTCTTTGTGTTTATTATTATTAGTGATGTGTCCCTTTGTTTGTTTCACTGTTGTTGTTTGTTCCTGAATCGAGCGCCAATAAGACTCTGTTTGTTGCTTTCATATAACACTAATTTCCCCATCTAAATCATTTATTTTTGTTTGTGTTGCAGGCTTATAGCTGGGCAGTCTGAGGGCAATGCACAGATTTTACAGCATCATAATTCCGTCCAATTCAGCCTCATCTGATCCAGAAACATTTCCTTTGTGTCTGTCATAAGGGATTTAAACCTGCACATTTTTCACGCATGGATAGTACACATTTTATATTTTGACATTTTACTCAATTCATTTCTGTATGCACAAGGGAAACTGTATATAGTGAAACAATGACTGTTTTACATTACATAACTGACTTTAGAAAAGTTCTTGCTGGTTGTACATCGTCTAGATTGATCCTGAAAAACTTCCCATCCACTGTGATGAATGTCTTATCATGCACAATAGAACAATAAATAACTACATTACCCATAATCCTAAAAAAAGAACCTTTCAGCTGTACCAGTCAGAGAAGTCGCTAAAGTTCCAAATAATCTTAGCAGCGACCACTTATGCATACGCCTGGATCTTAATATTTAACAATTTACTTCTAAATCCATTGTAATTTACACTTAGTCAATAACTATTTCATAATAGTGTAATATGTTTTACTACTGTTATATTTTTTTGATTATACGATATGCAGTGGTTCATGGGTTGTGTAGTTCTTTACAAAAGTGCACAACCTTTGTATTTTCTTTAGTTGTCAAATTTGATTTTGCTTTAAACCCAAAAGATTTTATGTTGTTATTCATCTCAAAACTGGTTGGTTTTATTTTGAATCCCAATGGAAAAAATGAATGAGAAAAATAGTTCTGCAACCCAAGCTGTCGATACAGTGGGCGGTCACCGTAGCCTGGTGCTGCGCTCTAAAAATTGGACTATAATTTGAGAATAAAGACATAAGATACCAGATGTGAAGAGTGGCCAAAACTGAACTGAACCTTGCATCAAATCATATCCTGCTTCATATTCCTTGCGCTTCTCTGCGATTTTTTTCAAATACATCAGCAGTGATAAATTCAGCCATTTTACCAGCCTATCCTCTTTCCTTCTACCTTTCCCACCTTCTCTCTTCCATGAGCGCTTGAAATCTATTGCGTGAGCCTGTAATTGTATGCAGAACGTGTTAAAGGGAAAATCTGTTTGAGGACCATTGGGTCTGACAAGCTCGGAGCTCCACCACTGTCACCAGCTCCCATCTACTCTGCATTAGGAGAGAAGCTTCATGCAACATCTCTGACCTAATAGAAAGTGAGTAGTTTAAGAAAGCAGCAGGCAAACTCATCGTCAGCATCTCAAATGAGGAAGGCACCCCATTTTTCTCCTTCCCTCTCTCTCTTTTCTCTCACTGCATCCTTACGATCGCTCCATCCTGGCCTAATTAACGCCTGCCCGTGAAGTAACTTGTAGCTGTCAGCATCTGCCTGCTCCGCAAAAATCCAATAACTTCAGGGAGCAATTTAGATGGAACACCAGCTAAGCTCCAACAAACTACAAATGGTGCATGAGACACGCCCAACACTCTTCCTGACCTGACAGCACTGTGCTGATATCCGTTGTATTAATGCATGTCAACTCCGACTGCGAGGTGGAATGTATTACAGACTGGGATTTTGTATCTTAAAACTTTGTTGTTGTTATTGTTAGTTGTTTTTTTTTATAAAATGTCATTGGTTACTTTGAAAAAGGGATATTTTGGAACATGTGCCAAGCTTTTTTAAAGACATTTTGCCTGTCATTTATTATATGTATAAATTAAAATTGTTCCCACTTTTGGATGTGTGGTTTTCACTGACTACCTGGTAGAGGTTTCCATGACTACCTGCTTATCATTGGGTTGTTTTTTACTTGAAAGGTAACCAACATGATCAGTTTTCATCTTAATCTAATATTTCTTTTTTTAATTTCCAGGTTTAAATTAGGCTAGTAGGATTAATTCCTAGACGTTTAATGTATACTTTGTGTCTGTCTCTTTGTGTGTCCTATGTACTTGTAGAACATTTTTGTGATTCTGGTGTCTGCTAGAAATTCAATGACAGATAAGTACAAACATCCCCTGAAGAACAGTTTATTTTACTCAACCTTTCATGTTTGCTCCATAATTTCTTTACATCTAATCCAGGCCAAATGTCGTAGGATTAAAGAAATGGCTTTCTTGAAATAGCTGTGCATTAAGCATCTCTTTACAGCTTTTGCTCTATGTTACGCCTGGCTGAAAGGGACATCACCAGGTACAGTACAACATTTATTGGTCAAAGACAAAATAAATATTGTTCTTATTGGTTGCTTTAACATTGCTTTTATTTAACCACTGGAAACTATGTATGTGTTTGTTCAGGAGTTTCAAAGTCATTCAAAGCTGATCAGCTCAGATAAACCTGGAAACCATTTTCTGTTTTGCCCTTTGTAGAATGTGTTTAGAGTGATTTCATGACCCAAGACTTTTTTAATTTTAAAGGCAGTCACATTTCGGAGGGTGGCAATTTTGAGAAAAAGCCCAATAAATGAAGATGCAATTTTAAATGTAAAATCATAATCAGTTCTAGTTTGGGTGTGAGAAATGGTAACTGGCATCTTATTTTTAACGTCAACGTTTTTAGGTTATATATATATATATATATGTAATAAAAATGTTAATTTTACAAATTATTTTTTGACAGCAGGAATATTTGTATTAATTATGTTGCAATTAACTAAAAAAGTTTTAAAAAAATCCTGCATAATAATTTTAATTCGGTTAAATAATCCAAAAAAGTTTAATTATAGATGGAGTTTAGCATGTCAGGCAGTATGACCTTACCAGACAGACACATAATCTGACAATTCACTTTTTATTTATTGATTTTTTAAGTGTAATTTGTAATAACATTTGTAAGGTAATATGTTAATCATGGTTATATGATTAAATCAATCTATTCCCTCCGTATCTGATTCAGTGACTGCTCATCTGGGCTATTGAGCTGAGGTGTAATGACGCTGTCTTTCTCGCTGCAAGCAATGTGGTTCAGTATTTATTCATGGTGGACATTACATTTTTGGCAGATGTCTCAGGAATATTAGGTTAAAATCTAAAGCAAAAAATGAAAATGTCACTTTTAACATCTTGTTAAAAGTTCTGTAATAGGTTATGAACACAGCTGCCTTACAAAACAACAACAACAACAGCAATAAAAATCATAATTCCACTAATATTAAGCCCAATCATTAAATAAATGACTAAATTAAAAAAATAAACCCTTCAACATTGTGGTCCTGATTAAAAACACGTTAACAACCCTTATGTCAAATATCAGATTTGAAATTAATTTTCTTAAGCTTTAATCTTGCCATTGCATTGCGTCTGTGGCCTGTAACCTACTCTCATACACAGACTAGAAATGCTTTGCAAAAAAGGGCAAAAAAGTTTTTTGTTATAAAAGTTATTTTAGATATTATTTACTAACCCTGGAGGTAAAACTATGTTTTGTGTGGAAAAGCAAACAATCAATAAAACAAGCTGTGGTGAGTAAGGGGCCGAACTATCATCTATGAAAATTTAGGACGTGCTTTATGAGATGCTGTATGTTTAAAAATGGATGATGAACTTCTGGCTGTGACCACACTCCAGAGCTCTACCCCCCTGTTAAAAGTAAGAGAGAGACAGACCTTTCATAAATCTTCTTACTCTTTGCTGCTTATGGAAATAAACAACTTTTCTGAGAGGAATAGTACCTTCAATGTCATATGCAATAATTGCTAATGCTAATTGGCCACTTGTCATGAACCATGAAATTTACAAGCATCCATTCTTTTACTGTTCGGCCTTTGGCATTTTACAGCAAGATCCAGGACCTCTAATCTAATCAGTCTGTTGGGTTCAGGCTTTGAATTAGTGTTAATTGTCACAACACTATAATAACAACACAACAATCATTAACACATTGCTTTCAAAAGAAAACTTTTTGATTAAATCTGAAACATTTTCATCTTAAGCAACCTTATTTGCTAGTAATCACAAATTGTATTGTGTGATATTTTGGCTGTTAGTGTATTTAATTATAGTTCAGTTAGTGTAGCTTATTTAGATCTATTTTCTAATTACAAAATGATGTCTAGTTTATCACAGTTTTGTATTGTAGAACTGTATTATGTAGTAGTTTGGTTTAGGGTCTGATGTATTTCAGTTATTACAAAAGTGTCTATGAACCACTAGCTTTATGAACTTTAAGAAGCTTTGCCTAAATCGTCTGCTTATACAATTTGGATTTACTAAAGCTTAGATGTTTTTGTACTCCTCATGAATATTATTAACATATTCTGCTGTTAACATTAAAAATTCATCTGCCTTTGAATCATTAACTGTGGGATGCCATAAGATTATATTTTTTACTCTAATTTGGATATACAGCTGGCAAAGTTGTATAACAGTGCTTGTTAATATCTTGAAGACCTTGTTTGGAGTTTCACCTAGTAATTATCTTTAAAGGGGAAATATCAGAGAGAAGTACATTTAGGGTGATTCATTTGTAATTCAGAAGTGAATCGAGGTGTGTATTCTGCATTTCTAGCAAGTTCGAGCAGTTTAAAGTGAGTTTGGTAGTAGAGGTACAGCAAACACATCTAACAAATAAATACAGCGTATGGGATTCCTAATGGCAAATGCTAGAGGCATGTGCGCATTGCTTTTGGCAATTTGTGTTAATGAATAAATCTGTCTGTTTTTCATACTTATTAATTTAGTGTTTGTTTTGAATTTATAATCCCAGAGAGTATGAGAAAAATACACGGATACAAGATTCTTTAATGGCCTCTTGTAAATGGACACAATTTTTAGCTATGCTGGAGGGGAACACATTGTACCAAGATGCCAGAGAGAAACAGACATTAAACAGGTGTACAATACTGTACAATACAAAACAGTGTATATTAATTTATGACAGACCAAATATACTTCAAGGTCAATGAATCATGATGATGCACCTGATAGTGTACGATAGATCCACATTTGCACAATACATTTTTAATAAATCTCTAAATATGGCACTCATGGTGTGAGATACAGTGCAGTAGCTAAAAGTATCTGCATTTACAGTATGCCTGCCACAATAATGTAGCATATTTGAACTCTCTTCATTTGGGAGGTTTATTCAGCAAATATTGATATGTCATTAATCAACATATCATTTAATTATTTAAATTGATTGACAGCGTTAATATTGATCTAAATGATCATTGAATCAATAAATGAATATGACACTGTGTTGTCAGTAGAAGAGAATATGGATCAGCTAATAATTCATATTCACGTAACGACCACACGCATAAACACAAAGCGAAAGGAACAGAAGAACATGACGTTTTACTTTTGCTTGATTCTGATTCAGCACTGCTGGAGCCGCCTGGCCCTAATTAAAGCGTTCCGGTCCACGGCACGAAGACGAGATGACAACCAGAGGCTATTTCATTTCCTCTAGTTTTTTTAGACTGTGATTACAGCTGTTTACAATGGGGTGGAGAAAGAAAATAACAACTACAACAATGGTCTGACGGAAGGTTACGAAGGCGATAACGTATCTGAGATCCTCTATGGGTTCTCACAATCATGGTCAGATGACCGCATTGTGTCTATTGAAAGTTGCATTTTAAATACGGTAGCCTAATAGTCTGCCATTTATTACCAAATATTTATACTATTCTGGTGACATGCTGCACACATTACTTGATGAGTAATCTGGATTCAACAACATATGAGGACAGATGAAAAACTGTATGAAATTAAGTTCCCCAAAGTTCTGTGACATTAATAGGGAATATATAATAACTCTTCATGTACTTTATATACTACACTATATACTGTACATGTTTGAAAGTCAATTCAGGGTCAGTGATCAGGGTTAGTGCCCTGTTTAAAGATGCTGCGGGGGCACCTGGTGTAAAATAAGTTACTGTAATTTTAGCTCTTGTGCCACCTGGTGCTTAGAATTGTGTAACCTTCTTTTGCTCATAAACCATATCCTACTATTAAATACTTAAATTGTGACATAATGTAATTAACCTTGAGTAAACACAAAACGTGTTACACAAACAGCCACTGAAAAGTTCTGTCCATCTGGGCTGAGCTGCAGTGGCAGAATACTTGATGGGGAATTATATAAAGAACAGTGGATTCAGCCATTTTCATCCTTACCACATAGCCATTTATCCTTTATTCTGAGTGTATTCATGTGCAAATAATGAAAGAAGAGTTTCTAATAGCTCTCTGTTTGCACAAATATCCCCCCCAACCTTTCTGCCCCAATCACAATATCCTATTGAACCATTATACATGATTAATTATATTCCTGTAATAGGGCCCAATATTGGGCTGTGGTAATTAAAAGATAATGATAGGCCAATTTAAGCTTTAGAACTAAAGATGTGGTAACTCAGCATGTGCAATATCAGGCTGTTCAATAAAATTGTAAACCCAGAAGGATTTTTATAACCTCAGCTCTTACTTGTTTCTCTGACTGTACATCTCTTAGATATTTTTTTTCATTTGTTCTTTTCAGTCAGTCTATACTTTTGGTTGTTCACATTTTAAAGAACTTGACACTAGAAACTTGGTTAAGACATGTTGTACAGTTCGACGGCCTTGCTTACACAGGATATTCAGAGCAATCTTGGGCGATCTGATCACAAGTGGTCAGTCAAGACTCATTGCCATTTACATCCATTCAACATGCACATTAAACATTTCTAATCTGATCACAGGTAATCAGTTTTCAAGGGGAGCTTGTTGATTTACTGACTATACATTGGCTCACTAAGGTGCTACCGCATGTAGATTAAACACAAACAAGCCCCAAAAGTTGACAAATGTATAGACATTTGAATTGTAATTAGCACAAACGTGAGCTACATCAGGATGAATTGGCATTCACACTACAAATCTGATGCAGTTTTGTTTATATTTCATGTTGACCACTTTAAAAACATATATTAAACACTAGGAGGGTATCTGTTGTCAAAGGTGTCCCCCTGAATATCTTTAATGGGTTTATTTCTAAAGTATCTCAACCCAAAGAACGCAATGTGATGCTGCAGTGAAGCTTCTAAATGTGATTGCTGATTAATGTTAACCAGAAATGAGTCATGTAGCATGTTTACATCGACAAATGAGGTGTGACAGGTAATCACACAGCTTCCGAGTCCAGTTGAGCGATAGCTTCTTAATATCACAGTTTGACCACAGATGATTGGTCTCATTACCAAGCATGCCACACCTTGAATGAGGAATGATTGCATGTGATGCAAAAAAACATTGTACTTCCCCTGAAGTTGCCCATGAATTAGATGGTTTAGAAATGACATTCCATAGGTATGGAGGCAAGAGTGATGTTTGGCTTGGGTGGTCTCGGATGAAGCTGCTGAGTCAAGATAAATCTGTATCTTTATTCATATTAATTGTTCTTAAGATTTATTATTAGTTAATTAACATTTTCTGCCTATTTTGTGGAATCCATGTTTGCTTTATATGCTAGTGTGCTCCTAAAAGTTTTTGTGAAGTGGTTTAATGGGAGGGAAGTAGCTCAAGCGTTGGTTAAGATAACAGTTATTAAGTAGTTTAGCATTTAGAGGACACTTTTATCCTAAGTGAAATCCAGTGGTTTGCTCAAGGGCGGAACTTTGAATGTTTGTAGCTTGGGTCACACGGAGCTCGAACCAGCAACATCCCAGTTATCAGCCACTAGCTTCAGACACAGTGCCACACCACAATTTCAGCCCAACAAGCTGCCCCACTGAAGTAGAACATTGAATCAGATAGAGCATAGAAGCTCTGACAATAAAAACAATAAGAAAATAGCTTTGGAAGTCAAGCTTGTTAGTTGGCTGTTTGAAATGGGGCCATGACAATTTTTTCATATTTGACTTTCACAGTTGAAGCAAATGACACAAAACAACCGTACATTTGTAGGATGTGCAATACAACACTGCCACAATAGTCACAACACTGAAGAACATTAGGATGAGACATAAAAAGACACTTAGGTGAAGTGTTATTTTCTTGTAATGTGAAGATAAACGCAGGAGATATAGGGAAGATGGAAATGATAAGGATGACAGCATGCCTGAGGGCAGCAGAGCTTTGGTTTGTCTACTCGGCTTTCGGGAGGGAAATCTATCCAGAAATGGCCTCAATTTCCACTTTTTAATCTTCTTTTCTCGCTCCACAGACTATAGATTGATTCCTCTTTTCCATCAATCCATTTGGTTCAGCTCTTTGCTCTTCACTTGCTAATGATGATGGTTGCTATATTTAGTGAGTAAAAGTCTGTTTATTTTTTTCTTCTAAGTGACAGATTAAAATATTAGATTGATAGGGTGTTGATGGTAATTTTACTGCGGAATTCCTAAAGGTAAGTAACACACATCATTGTTGACACTGAAATGAAAAATGAATTCTGTATCATCGCTGAAAAATATGTAAACAATTAGTTTGTGAACAGCTTTGTGAACCTAGACTGATGAAAAGAGATCTATTCAGTTTATCTAAAGTGCTCTGAAAAGAAAAATACAGAATAGTTGATTTTCCATTTTAATTCCACCTGCTAATTGTTCCTTATATAAACACAAATAATATACAGTAATTACACACTGGCTTCAGTACTTTGTATCCCTCTGAGTCTGTATGCATGCATGTATGTCTTTAAGGATTTACACAGAGGGGCGACAGAGGAGCAACAGAGGAGCATACTTACAATTCTCATTTAAAAAACCTTTTCCTGTCTTTTAAATGAACCCATGAGCGCACTGAATGTTCCAGTCCATTTTTTTGATGCACCTAGTGCTCACCAACACGGGCATCAGTTTCTGCTCCAGTTACTCTCTGCACTTACAGCAGAACTGAGATCAGCATTCCTAATCCATAGTCTTAATCTGACCCATGATGAGGGAAGCACTACAGCTGACCCAGAGTCAGCACTTTCGACATAATCTCCTAACTTAGCAGTTTTCCTCTGGGACACTTCTGCATTGTCTAACATTCATTAGGACTGCAGGCTCATCACTGCCCACCCAGACTACCTCAACTTCACCTTAAACACTCTTTGGGAGGGTTCAAAAGCTCAGCATTCTCCAATACAGCAGCCATATTCACGAACAGCTGGCTTACTGACGTTATCTTTGACACAGGGGAGCCAAGTGACAGAGTGCATTGTGGGTAATTAATGAACCTGTGTTAGAAAAAAGGCATTTTTGTTTTGGCTACATTCATCACCTCAGAAAAAGAGGAAGCTTATGCAGGAATGTGTTGCAGACACAGACAGTCCTAATTAGCACATGGCACATGATGCATCAGGAAGACAAGCAGAGTTGACTAGTTTGCGGCTAGTTCAGCTCTCCGTCTGTGGTCATATATCATCAACATGAGCCAGACGTTGCTGTCTTGCAGAATCTACTGACTCACGTGACATCATTGTGCTAGATCCAGATATTACACCTAAAACAATGTTGAACACTTACTATTCAAAAGCACCAGTTAAGAATCAGATGGCTAAATATCTCCTTGTATATAGAGTTATACAAGTCCATATATGACATCACATCTCAGGATACCCTCTAGTGAAAGGATTAGCCTCTAGGTTTGGGATTATGTCAGCCAATCGGCATTGCTATAATATAATTTTCAGCAGCTTCAGAGTGATAAATGCTATGTCTGTTTGGTCCAAAACCCCTGGATGCAGAATAACACCAATGAACAAAGATTTCAAATCGTGTACTTCAAGGGTTTTCTGCGACAGCCATTGAAATAAATAGGAATAGGGACAGATAGCGTTCTCCAGGAATTATAGACCTCTTTGTTTAGAGCTGCCTATTAAAAATAACAGCAAAGATTACTTCAGTTGTTCATTGAAATTACCATCTGCTGTTGTTTTCTAAAACAGAGGTCGTGGTGTGTTGTTTGTGTCAAGACGTTACTGTTTTCTTTTGCACAGCAGCAAGAAATAAATCAACTTTACTTAAGGAGCTTGCCAAACACAAATAACTGTTTGGCTACATGCAAAACCAGAATATTGCAGAACCCATTTACAAAGTCATTTCCCAGAATGATGTATGACCGTGAGGTAAGTGGTTATATAATGCTGGTGAAGAGGTTGATCGTGTGTTTGTGAGGTGCAGCAGTGAGATTACTGAGCTATAATAATTAAAACAGGTCTTAATGACACTGGCTAAAATGATTCCCTGCTGACTGGCACAGGATAAATATTTAATAATTCACTCTAATTATAAAGAGAATTCAGTGTGCCAGCCACTTGCTTGTCCTGCTTCAAACAGGGATCTGTTAACCTATAGACTGTCTCCCCTAGATAAGATAACAGCAAACAAACAGTTTTATGTGATGCAGTTATTTGCATTTGTGAAGTGGATGAACTGGAGGAGAGCAGTTTGACATGAACTTCTTGTTAATATCGTCATGCATAAATATAAGCTCTAAATTAGCATTTATATGACAGTAGAGTCAAATAATTTAGGTGAGGCTGAACAACTGCCTTGTTTCTCTCTGACTTGTGGATAGTTAAAACACTGTTTAGTTAAAAAAAGGTCAGTTAAATAAATAAAAAGCATGCAGTGTGTGGGCAGTGATGTAACTATGAACAATTCGTAACCCTGGTGTTTATTAGCAGAGGCAAGCATCACTTTTACTGTTGTTTGTAATTACAGTATGAGCAAGACATACCCTAGACCTACACTGAAGGAAGGATCCAAGCCATATCTAGGGACCAGAATATCACAGATATATTTGTTTTGGTTTTGATTTGGGCAAGGAAACAATTACCCAGTAAAACATAGCAACACCTGCATAACAACATGCTAAAAGCTATTATAGCATTTTGGAGGAGACGTTTGGCTGTTTGCTGAGCAATGGAATTTCATTATTTTTGTGTTTACATTTGGCGAGGCTAGTGATAGACATAAGACACTTCAAATTTTACACTGAATGTACATTAACACAGTTGTCATAAGAATGTCATGAAAGTGAATCATGGTTTTTATATAGATTCATATTTTATTGTGTATGAATTACTGATCTGTTTAATTCAGATTATTATATAACATTTGTCACTGACTTTGTCCACTCTAGTGCATTTTTCAGTGTAATGTTGTATGTCCTTTTGAAAAAACAACCCCAGACAAATAAGTGGAGGAAAAAGTGGAAATGAGTGATTTGTGGATGGTTATGTAAACATATTAGTCAAGTTGTTTNCCCCATTTCTTACACTCAGGGAAAACACACTTACACACACACATATATAGAAAACTGCTATGAAATCCCAGTTCAATTTCTTCTCTTTCAATCACGTGAACACTACAGGAGGCTAAGATCAATATGGCACATTCTACCATCATTATTACAATATATCCTCAGTGACTCCCAGCCTATTTAAAAACAGGGTTGTGCCCTGACTGCCTGCTCTTTTGAACCCCTCTTAAAGGTGCTATTTGATTCTGTCCAGGTGTCCACTCTTAATCAGCTGACAGTGCAGAAGTGAAAACCTCATCAGCGTTGAGGCTTCAGAAAACAGATGGGAAGTTCATCTGCATTATGTAACCACTTGTATCCTTAAGTACTTTCTTTGGTAATTGTCATAAACACAGATGTTTGCACTTTCTTGTAGGATTATATAAGAAAGTGTATGGCAACAACATATGTATATAGATTCATTTAAATGTTTTGTTTTTTGACAGGATTCAGCTGCACAGTTGTCATGACGTGTGCTTGTTTTTTTGGATTGGGTATAAGAGGTGTGTTGAGTGGTGGCAAGTTTCCTAACAGCTTGAATTAAGGCTGAATGTGTAAATAAGGTTATTTTCCTAGCAAAGAAGTTTTTTCAATATTGCAGCCTAGGCACAACATTATTATTATATTAGATTTTTCTTTTATGAAAAATGTACAGGTCATAACATCAATTTCTTGTATGAGGTTGGGGATTGGCTACAGTAGGTTCCTAATCCACATCTGACTTGTTGGCACAAATCTACAGCATATAAACATACTAATCAAAAATGTGTTTAATTGTACTAGTGTCTGAACATGAATTATATTCAGCGACACCATATGATCAGACTAAATACAATTGGCAGACACCTTTAGCCATAAATCTACTGCATTTGGGGTATACATTTTCATGTATTTTCAACGAACCCATGGCCCTGGCATTTTCAGCGCCATGCTCTACCAGCTGAGCTACAGGAATTCTGTATGAATAGATAGACAATCACTAAAGCACCCAGCCACATTATCTCCATTATATCTGTTTAGGTTCTAATCCACGCCACATACCACAAGCTGTTTAATGAGGTGTCATAAGCCAATAAGTCATTCCTGTAGCAGCGCTACCTGAGCAGATCCTGAATGTGGGGCAACGGTCATTGTCAGCCATTCATTTTCTCCGTGCAGAGTTACGGCGAGGCACACATGAAATCAGTGCAATATCTGCTGCCCTGACGTTGCTACAGTGAGACGCCTGATAACGTGCATAATAACCAGATTAGCAATATGTCACACTAAACTGTTGGAAAAAGGCTGGGGAATTTGGAAGATTCTCCATTCCTACGGAAATGAGAAGGCTTTAAATAGAAAATACTGGAACTTAATTTGTCTTGCGTTAAGGCTAGGAATTGTATGTTTCTTGCAAAGCAGGGATGTTGTAGACTCGTATATTGACTGAACTGTATTTCTCTCTCTTTTTCCTCCCTGTGCATGGATTCCGACTATCGTTGTGCAGTCAAAGGACTGAGATTGTCATGTTAAATTAGCCATTGTATTTGAATTTCATTTTGCTTATGGCTGTGCATGAACTGGTTAGAAATTAAATGAATCGTGTTTCTTTGTTCTGACATCTTCAGTAATTTGGATCTTGATTTCTTTATTTTGTTTGGTTTTGTTGGTTGCTTGGTAAAGCAAAACAGGACGTTGTGTGTAATGACATTTCATCATAAAAGCAGAGCTGTGGTGGTTTTTGACCACAATAATAACAAACAGCCCCGTTTTGACTGGTGAAGCAAACAATTAGGTTCAGAATTGAGTAGCTGGGCCTGGGCTGCTTGGAAAGTAATTACCTTGATGTTTGGAGCGGGGGATGTTTGCCACGTGGAAATTGCCACCCCTTATACATATCAACCCTATGAAGCCGTTATCAGTCTCTGCCGCTGGCTAGCCTAAGATTCACTCGGGCACTTTCACACTTTAAATAACTCTCATTACCCTACTGTCAAAGTCACAGGTTATTTGTGAGTGTGTATTTAGATGGAAGCTCTGTATGGGGTGAGTGCTAATAGCTGTCCAATTTTTCTCTTACTTCCCTAAAACGTTAGATTAGAATTAATTAGATGTGTGTGAGCTACAAGTGTGCTAGTAATCTAGAATTCTGGATTAGGAGTGGATTTCACTTTCCTATAGAAAGCTATATCTCAGTGGTTAGAGCATGGAGTTAACAACGCCAAGGTCATGGGTTCGATCCCAGGGATTGCACATATTCAGACTCATTGTATAGTATAATGCAATGTAAGTCGCTTTGGATAAAAGCGTCTGCCAAATGCATAAATGTAAATGTAAGGTCGACTTAAGTTGCGATTGCTATGGTGGAGGCTCCAGCCTCCTCTGCACCGTGCCACCAGAGGGAACCCTCTCCAGAATACTGCCCCGACTTCTGAACTACATCTCCCAGAACTCAACTCATCTTCCATCGATCATTTCCTGTTTGCCACCTGTTCATCACACGTAACAGCAATTTTCGAAACCTTATATTACATGATATAAAAATGTTGTTATTGGTCTAATAAATGTGAAAAGAGGGCATTTAATACTGTATAGTCTACAAAGGGTAATAGAGGCTGGGGTTTTGCCAACTGGTGAAGAAATCGCTGTGAAACAACAAATATTTACAAATGGGAGGCAGAAATTAGTCTATTGTATTTTGTATCTGGAGGCTGACTAACTCAAATAACTAATTGTACTCTAAATACTGCTGTAATTAATTAAACAGAGAGCCGTTTGTGTGTTTTTGTTTGCTATCTGAAGTTTAATAGCGTCAGCTAGATCATACTGTGTAATTTACAATAGCTAGGAATTTTTTTCTAAGTTTGCAATGAAGCTAAAACCAATGCCAAATTAATTGATTGTCATTTAAACCAAATTAGACACTAATCTTTTTTTTTCTGCCGTCATATAATTTAACATATCTTCGCATATCATTTCCAAAAATCATTGTCAACAGATAAAATTGTAGAAATTGGATCAGTGCATTTCTGCATGATGTGCGGGGACACTGTAGATGTGGACAGATGTTCTCTCAGGGGGTAACAAGAGGAGAGAGACAGAAAATGAGAAAGAGAGGTGCATTGAGCATCAGTTTCTGAAAAGACTCTGCTGTGCTGGCTGTAATTGTTGCATGTGTCATATGAATTCCCCACTGAGTTCTTCCTTTCTGTTGGGTTTTTCTCTCTACCAAACTCCCCCATTTTAGTCACTAATACTCTCTCTCTCTCTCTCTCTCTCTCTCCCTCCCTCTCTCTCCGCTCTTACGTCTCCTTGGGGATCAAGACAGGCTGGCTCATTGCAGATGCATGTGACACACTGTAGCACAAAAGTGTTGCTTTCAAAGAAATAAATCATATATTTTTTTTCGAAAATCACACACAGAGCCTCAGCTGTTCTGGCTGAGAAGCGAATCAATGCCGTGTCTGAGAGAGAGTTAGGTATAGATCATTAGTGATTTAGACAAGTGTGTCGGGACATTGTCTTTTATTTTGAGCCAAAGGTTGAGGTATTTTAGCTGTTAATGTGGCTCTGTTATCTTGAGCTTGCATTTACATTTCATAGCTTATCTTAAAAGCATCATTTTAATGATGGCCCCAGCATGAAGGATAAGGTAAAAAACTAATGGTTAGCCCAAGCATAAAAAAAGAAAAGGGCTGTAATGATTAGGTGAGGTTGTTTTTCTGAAATGGAAAAGCTCTGTTTATTTTAAGCCTGAATATGATCATTGTGCACAAACATTGTGCTTTTTGCTTCAGAAAGAAATATGGCCGCCTGCAAATAGGAATCAATTATACTAGTTTTTTCCTACATCAAAAGCAAAACACGATTTGGCCTTTTAGGCAAATGAGACATGCAGGATGGAGTCAAAGTTCCTCTCATATTTATCTTAATTCAAGTTTTTTGCTTCCCTTTTCTCATTCTTTCTTTCTTTATTTCTTTCTTTCTTCCCCCCCCTCTCTCTCTCATCAGGTAACCTCTGGTATGAGAATAGCTGAGGTCTCGCAGTAGGAAATCATCCTGTAAATTAGATTACAGATCCAGGTTTCTGAGAGGCAGCAGTATCATCAAATTATCCTTCAGCCTGTAAGTTCCACTGACAGCTTCAAATTGGATATATCGCTCAAAAGAGAGCAGCCGTCCTTAATTAAATTGATAAACAAATCCAATTAAATAACCATAAATTCATATAAATGCGGGGACTTTTGTAGTCATTAAGGGTGGACAGGTTATGGTCTGTTGGAGATGGAAACAGTGTGACAGAAAACGTCATCAAAAGTTGCTGCAAACATTTTTGTTTAAATTCTCATAATCCTGACAGGATTCTAATAAACTACACGTACACACGTCAGGTGATTTCATGGGGTCTTTAGGGGGTCTTTAACTATACTGCTCTCGTGGTAACACAAATTATGAGAAAGAAACAAGATAAATTCACATTCAGTGTTCACATTTAAAATAAATCTGTATCTGTTATGATCTTTGAAGGAATTTCAATTCTGCCTAATGCAATAAAATGGAACCTGCTATTCTCACCAATATCTATTCTCACCAATATACATGCTGTCAGGGAGATGGCGGTAAATAATATCAGTTTATTATACTACAGTTGAGTGAACAAATGTACTTTTATCCAGCTAAATCTGTTTTGTGAAAGAAATGAATCACTAATATTGCAGGCATGTGTTTGTGATTGATTATTAATGTAACGAACCCCTGGTGTGTTTTAACTAATTTCATCATTGTAAGAACATGCATGTTCAATTAAATTCAGCAAATATTGGAATAGGCCCCTTAGCTGTGACATAAAAGGCCATTCACACAGAGCACTTTTGTGAGTTTCAAAACAGAGAGACGCAGCAGAGTGGAGTGGAATATAATGCATGGGGTTCAACTGTTAAAGTTACTTATGGCATAAGACCCTGAAAGAAACTGTAAGATCTGGAAGACAAATTCATCCATCTAGTGCACCAGCAAGTGAAAAGTAGCACAGATGGAATTCAGAATGCGTTCTGGTGTTAACAACCATAAATGCATGAGAAATGCAACGTTGCATATCATCTTATAAGCATGCCATTTAAAACCGAGCCAGATGTTCCACAGGCTGACAGAATATTTTGTATTTCCAAAGGTGTGTTATCATGTAATTTAACATTGTGTTGTTTACACATGGACATCTCTCTCTCTTTCTCTCTCTCTTTATTTCCACACTAGCCCTCTCTCTCTCTCTTGCACCGGAGGGATATTTTTACTCTACTAATAAGAATTCATGGGAGGCAGGCACTTTCTCTTGAAACAATGTGTGCAGAATGGTCAGGCTGGTGGAGACTAGAATAACAGCCAGAAAGATAAACAAAGTGATTAATTGCTGTGAGAACCTGCTTGAATGTTAGCAAAACCCTCATGTATCACTGGCTATTTGAATTCATATTCAGGAAAAAGCAGAACTTTTTGCTGCTCTGCGCAGTTTCATTGTGTAAGGCCATAGTCACTATCATCTTTGATGTGGAGGACTTAACGGTTCAGGCACAATAGGTCTTTGCTATCTCTCTTTTTCTCTCTCGCTCTCTCTCTCTTTTTTCCCTCAGGGAAATGTTTGCATTTCTAGTTATATAGACTGCTTACTGCACAGGGGTTTAGATTTTGCTTGGTTGAACCTGCTTGCATTAAGTCTCTGTTACTAAAACTACCTTTAATGCCTGATTAAACTAGATAGTAATCTTATTAAGCTTTGGAATGAGTAAATCATCATAAAAATTTGTGCTTATCATTAAGTCCTTATCATATTGTGTGGAGAGGAAGTTGCTTACTGAATCTGTTTATGACCAACAGTATCATTTTATTTATATACTTATTTATTTTGTTTACTTACATAGTGAATCAGTGTAATAACAGCCACTTACTACTGATATCAAATATAGCATTATAATCTATTTACTTGCTAAATCTAATGCTAAATGCTAAGTATAATAATAAGGAGTATCACTTTTTCCTTTTCAAATTAATCTAAATAACTCAATTGTTGTGCGATTTGTTAAGGTCACTGTAGCGGTCTGTGTGAGCTGGACTTACGCCACATAATGTGTTTTGCTTAGTTTCTTTTCCAGGATTCAGCAGACAGAGACCAAATCCAAACATTATCCGCTGCTTTCCCAAAGATGAAAGTATGTTCTACTCTCTCTCTCTCCCAGGAGGACAAAACTGCTGCAAGACTTTTGTTCTGTTCATTCTTTATACCTCTTTTTGCCAATATGTGAAAAACCACCTTGATGGCTCCCCCAGACAGTAGATATTGTTGCAAGCGCCATACTGTATATCTTTCAATGGAAGAAACTTTCAAAAAAAGATAATGTATGATTATTTTAGACAGTCCTGAATATTTTAACAGGCTTTTTGTGTTGAGGTAATAAATAGATGCGTAAATAAATAACAAACACCTTTAAACCACAAGGATGCTAGTCGCAAGCCATTTATTTGCTGTCTAATTAGTGCTGAAATTTAATTGCTCAATTAGGCTGATAGCACTGTCTGTGGCATGGCAATCGAACTAACCCAGCAGATAAATTGAGCGTCCTTTGGCCTACTGTAGTGCCAAAACACAGTTTTACACAATAATGCAGACGATCTTTATTGAGTGGCAGGAAATGCAAAGCTCTGCTTTATTGAAGACCAGGAAACGGAAAGCTCCTAGAGTAACTGCGGTCTAAAATGAAAGGTGCTGTAAGCCATTTTTCTTGTCATGGAATGACATTCAGAAAATGTCGCTATTACTTGACAGATATCACTGAAATAGATGTCCTGAAATATTACCCTCGTCTCTGCTAGCACTAGATTTTGTTGTTCACTGCATCAAAAATATGACCACAAGTCAGATATTTTGTTGAGCCAATCAGATCATGTTGAGGGGCTGAGTTTGTCAATCATTTTACACAAACAAGAGAAGAAACCAGAGAGGGTCCGGTTGTTATGTGACAACGCAATTTTGCATACATTTTTGTTTCGGGGGCCTAATGTGAGTATTCCAAAACAGTGATTTGTGTCTTTAAATAAATGTCTAAAATTCTATTCCCACTGTATTATGTTGTAGTCCCAAATGAAGACTGACCAGTCTAAACTCTGCTGTATTTACTCCATTTTTACATGTGTTTGGCATTTCACAAATGTTGGTTTTGGTCCATGATAATGCTGTGACATACAGATACTTATTGCTTCCAAATATACAATATTTATGATCTCATTGAAAACATGACGTTTTATGGTGTTTCACATGATCGGTGTCAGGCAAACAAAATTGTTGTGCTTGTATAAATTAGAAACATTTTCTAAATGGATGTTTTTATTTTAACCAGCAAAGATTACTATCTAGAGGACAAGTAGGCAGTTAAGACAGATTAGCATTTACACTACAAATGCCTTTAAAAGTGGTTTGAGGGATCAGTTCAGTTTTGAAGCCAGTATACACCTGTATTTACCTCTGTCCACTTGTGATCTATGTAAAAACCAGGTGTAAACAGGGTCATTCTGTCATCAACATCCATTCTCCCTACTGATGCCCTGAAAAGGCTGCATGCCAATTTGTGATGATTAGTTTAATATGTGATGTATCTGACTTGGCATGGAGCACAAAACCAAGTGAGAGCTCTTAATGCCGTGTTATCAGGAACACCGTGTCCTCTCTATGCAATTAAGAGAAGGAGAGAACAGGTACAATAACAGGGCTTTGATTCCATAAATAGACCTACTACACTGTTTGGCTGTCACCAACCCTGCACTTTATTCAGACCCACAGAATGCCCAATTATGTCTCCTTCCATTGAATTTAACATCGTATTGAACAACCTTCTTTATCTCTCCCTCACGTGTCGTTACCGTGAACATATGTGTGTGTTTATGGTTAGATTAAGGGTTAACTGTCCTCCTCTTATTCATTGGTTCCTCTTTTGAAGGACGAACTGAATAATTAGTTGTTAGAATTTTACTAACAAATAATGTTGTCCATTTACACTAAAACAAAACGGCAGAATTGGATCCAGATGATGTGATTAGTCGCTCTCACGAGCCCTTATTCCTATTATAACAGCTTAATCCAGGTGCTGGATTTTTTTTAAAAATGGAAGCGGTCTGCGCAAATAAAGAATTATAATAACAAAAAAGGGTTTGGAGATTTAACACTCCAGTTAAAAAGAGGTGGTGTCCATGCATTATGGAAATTTGCTAATGAGGTTGCTTTTAAACAAACAAGAAGCAACATGTTTTCTTCGACTTGTGCACACTCCGAATCTGATTCATGTCCGATCTGATTTCTGTCTCATACAGATCTAGGTCACCACAAATGTGCCAAGAACCAAAAATGTAAGGGAAAAATAATGTCATTGAGGACAAAACTGGAAGACGATGGAGAGCAGTTGCCATGGTGATAGGATAGCCACACCTGGTGAGACCCGAAGCTGTGAATGTGTGTGTATGCAGGAGAAAGTGAGAGACAGACAGAGCCACAGGGTTTTAAACCCATGCTGAATAGACCATTCTCACATTGTGCTGTAAGGTGAGCTGTATTTGAGGTGATTAGAGTGATTTCAATTGGAGACATTGTGCCAGACTTGATACAGTATTCTGGGTTATAGCAGATGTCCTTATTCATGGACTCCCACCTTTCTACCAGGATCAAAACACATAGAGCCCCGTGTTCTTTGCAAAAACTAGAGGCTTAATTGTTACATTTGGAGAAGGCAAACTATTACTTCTATGAAATATGCAGGACTTCTGATAAAATATTCTGTCAGGTCTAAGTTTCTGCAAGCCAGCAGTACTCTTGAATGAACAGTCTGGTTAATTGATCACAGGTGTTGTGTCTTCTTAGCCTGACTGGCACTATGTATTTCCAGGAGTCTGGGTGCACCAGATCACCAGAAAATGAAATTGTTTTTATAAGGTAGAGGGTGATTTAGCGAGCCTTTTAAAAAAGATCTAATCACTGGATTTGCGAAGTTTTATTGGTGGCATCAAAACATCCTTGAGGTGTGCAGTAGCAAGTTAACTAGATATACAGATTTCATATTCATCTTTCTTTGTTCATTTCTCTCTATGAAGTAATCTGTTCTTATTACTTTTGGATGAACAGAAAATCTCACGAAGCCTTCACAAATTTACACAAATTCATTTAGTGTTTTCTGTACAGCCTGTTGTAGACAAATTGATGAGTAATTATTTCAATTTGTTTTACCACACTGGTCTATTTTTGTGGTATCAACTATTTCCGATAAACTCAAGAACATAAAAAACAATACAAACGGATTAATTGTTTTACCTGTCAGACATACAAGCCATTCCTGTATGATCTAGGCTAGATTAGACTTCATATTAGATCAGACTTAATGCTAAATTTCATAAGTCAAGTGAATAGAAGGGAGTATCTCATTTTACAGTGTGTTTTAAGATAGGCAAGGCTAAAATGTCATCCGAGTAAATATTCAGTAATATTCAGTGTTAACCAGAAATAAAGTACTGTGTGAGCTAATAATGACAAAAAAAGAGAGTAGGGTAAGAAAACAAGGGTTCGTTTTTGCACATGCAATCTCTCATCTCTGTTATGCAGTGGGAATTGTGCCATGAACTACTTTTGCTACTACAGCTACTGCTATTAATAATAATAATGATGACATAAATAAAATTTCCTGATCTTATTATGCACAAGAAAAGTGTTTAGCCACTTTTTTTTATCTCCGTATAGCTTTCCTATCTCTAACCTTTCCAACCTTTATGTGAAATAACTCTGCAATTATTTACAGTTAATTAAAAATAATTATGCACTATTGTTCTGAATCATCCCCAATTTTCATGCGCAAACAAATGTGAAAGATAATAACAGAAGATAGTTACACTTAATTACTGGATAAACATAAATATAACAGCAAAAGCTCATTAAATCAAATGTCTAATTACTTCAGTGACTTCCATCAGTTCATGGAATATTTATTTAGCTTTTCTATGGGGGTGGGGGGGCAATAACTAACAAAAAATGTGCAAAAATTATGCATATGATATGCAGTTATGTTGTAACTACTGTGTTGCGACTGAGATCTTTAATGACCTCTGGAATTCAAACCTCTTTTCAGTCATCTGACATTTAAATCAATGGGGTTTTTACTCTTTAATGTGAATGAGAGCCTTACCAACAGTCTTTACAATATAGACTCTTTACAACAGAGTCTTTACAATATAAGGATGCATGTTTGAAATATTAATAATTCCATGACACAGCATGGTGATTTTCTTACTATCCAAATCTTTAATATTTTCTTCCGAGGATGGCAATGACATAAATTATGCATGAACTGCAACAACTGTATTGCCCTTTCAGACTGATCTAGATTGATGCAGTAATGAGCTTTGGGTGTAAGTTTATGCTTTTAAACTGTTTACTCCACTGAGATCAGTAAAAATAGGCTTGTTTTGGTCAATGCCCCACAAAAAAACACCAACTTCAGCTCTGGGAATTGACTGCAATATAAACAAATAATTCCTAAAATCTCTTTAAATGTCCTTCATAACATTGCTCAGAATATATATGCAAAGGTTGAGTCATATGTTGAGTATATGCATTCACATATGTATGTTTAGTAAAGGTTGAAATTATGGTTACGGTCTAATTTTCAATCATTTTAGTTCTGATGTCATCTAAAGAGGACATTCCATGATCATAAAGTTATTGTTTTATGCACCAAACATTATAATGACATTAAAAATACAAAATAAATAGCAAGTTTCAGGAGGATTTACATATGTGATATACATATAGGATTATCTGCTGTAGGTTGTGAGGGGTCGCTATTGGTTCCAAGCTGTTTTTATGAAGCCATTTGCAAAACAACATATAGAATAAATTAAAGTCTTTATTGATGTAAATTACACCTTAATTTGACCACAGGCTAAACCGGCAGCTCTGCAGCGTGTAGTGTTTCTCAACTGTCTGTCATCGTTTTGCTTTTCTATCAGTCCTTTCACACTAAAGGTAGAGTAAGAGAAGGAGATCTGGGCCTCCGTGGCTTAACAGCAAGCAGCCAGAGACAAATCTTCAGAGTCTTCGGCCTGACATTGATGCACCTTTTGTCTTGTCGTATGCAAATACAGCGGGTTAAGGGAGAAGCTGGTTTGAAGTGCAAATTGTAATTTAAGACTCCAGCGCGACTGTTCCTCATCCACTCCATTCCATTAATTACCTCTCCCCCGGCAGAGAAAAACTTCATTAAAGAACAGATAGAAAGAGTGCTAAAGCAGGACTACTGAAGGGCACGCTAGAACAGGAATTTAACTTCATATACAAGGAGCTGTCTGTAAATCACAGTGGTCAGGTGACAGTGGTCAGGTGACAAGCAGTGAAACAGAGTTTGTATTACTGAAATGCAGAAACAAGAGTGTGCAGAAACTTCAGGTTATTATAATGTGATGTATAATGTGATGTACAGTGTAAATATGGATTTCATTTTATTTAAACCTTAAATAGTCTTCAAAGAAAGCTTGAATAAAAGTTTGAACATGAAATGAAACATATTTTGACAAGATTCTGCATTATTTTTACAGTACATTGATCAGATGTAAGCAAATTTGTGACTGACTATACGTGTACCATTGAGGAAATGGTCAGATTTTCCTGCTTTGTCGGTCTCCAGAGTCATGCTGGTATAACGTGCATCATTAGGTTTTACAACTGCAGTCCTGGAGTCTATGCTTGTATATGCTGTAACATTATTACAGGTACTTTTTATTGTCACATACGCAACAGAAATGTTTTAAATAGTTCAATATAATTCAAATTCAATATAATTACACAATTACTGACTGTAAGAATTGTTTTCTCCAATTCGTCTAAGCCCCAAATTCATATTTACTTACAGAATGTGTTTATTCTTTGGCAACAATAATGCAATTGTTCCAGCGCTGGAAGAGAACAAAATCTGTAAATCTCTTGTTCCCTATAGATTTTTTTGTGTGGTATTTTAATGAAGCGCAGCAGCTGAGCAAAATTTTTGCATCATGTTAATTTTAGTCAAACCTACATTCGCCCCCCGGTGGAGCGGAGTAATTGAAATCTGCCTCAAAGCGGAATAATTTCCATGTTAAATAAATTATCTGACAACACCTGAGCAATCCAGCGACTCTGTTATGACAATGCTGCCTAGCTCAGCACCACAATGTAAATCCTCCTTCTGAAGTAATTGTTTGGTATCGCTGCCAGACACACACCGGCCTTTAGTTTCAATGATGAGAAACCTCAGAAAGAGGTGTTTGTTTGCGGGATGCTATTGTTGAATAATGCCAGGGAGAATAATGTGTAATTTGTAATACACAACCAGGTAAATTATGCTGTGATTTGCATCTGTTTTTCTGGGCAGAGATGGCTTGAGGTAACTTTTCCCCATGGTAACTGGTTATGTGAATAGTGTACAGTTTAGATCTGGTCTATTTACAGTTGTTGTAATGATATGAAACAGTCTTCTTTTATAGCTCTATGCCTACAGGCTCTGTTTAAAGATGTAATCAGTTGTAAGTATACCAATGAAAATATCACAAAAATAAAGTGTTCACTACAGACTGTATTATAAACTATAAGCTATAAAGTTATAAGCAACTAAGTTGGAAATTAAGACAAGTTTATTTGGCTTGAGAAAATAGCAACTGTGTACAATCTTTGCCTTGGAATGGAAAATTAGATGCTGTTTATTTTTATGACCAAATCACAGTCTGTCACATATCAAAATGAATCTTAATGCTTCTTTTGGAAAGATAGAGTCTTTTTTGTACTATAGCAAGTGAACTATTAACTCTGATGTAAAACTGCTGACCTTTTGAAGGTGCTTAATCAATGCTTCATTTTAACTGAAACTATTGAGCACAATATAATCACTTTGAAGGCCAAAATTCTGACATTTATGGACACCAGGCTGACTGCCTAGAATATCACTTTCACTTCAAATAACATCAGTGCAAGTCATCATTTTGGAAAGCTGATAAACCCACCCACCAGCCTCCAATGGTCATCTTTGTATCCGTCTGCGACATGTGACTTTAATATATTCTATGTGGCTTGTGGTGCTGGAACATAATGTTATGGCTGAATCTGTTCTCTCAAACCCTCTTGTTTTTCCTTTGCCACTTTTCAATGGTTTATCCTCGATCTCTTTCTCACTTTGTGTGCAGCCTGTGCCTCATCCATCGCTGCAGGGGTCTTATGGGTAATTCTGTGCTGGAGCAGAGTTTGATCTGTTAGGCTGAGATTCAGAAGAAACAGCAGTGCCTGTGTAACCCGTTTTCCGGGCCTGTGACCAGCTGAGTGAGAGAGTACTGACTCCCACCGTGTTCTCAGAGTACTTAAAACTGACACATAGCCCCCCATTACTTTTTATGTGCCTAAGCAAGCTATTTAATTTGTGCCTGGCTCTTATTTTTTAGCACTGAGGTCTTATAGCTACCAGGACTTGGAAATGGAGATTGACATGGGAGTTACATTTATATGAGCAAACGGGAAAGCGAGTCATAAGTAATGTATTTTGACTATTCAAATGTGGTTTATGGACGCGAATTTATTCATTAATTCAGTTATTCATTCACATACTGCTTACCAAAAACACTTTGCTACCATCACTGTTAGATGTTTACCGAACATTCCTATGAATGTTTATGTGTCAAGCCTGGCTTAAATCCAATTTCTAAATCAAGATCTTTTTATTAGTTCTTGTTTTAGTGAGGGTACATTAGTCCCGATGTGGCTTTTGTGTCTGTCTCTTTGATGACTGCATAATGGCATATTCCATAAACATTTTTGGAGCCTGAATTTTCCTGGCTGCCTCAAAAATGCACAAATCTCATTTCTACCCCCCAGCACTGTCATCTTCAGTCAAAAGCAAACAAACAAGCAAAAGAAATGCTGTTTAAACTTATTCTCTTTTTACATAAAGATTATACAAAGTATATTTGGTGACAGCGACTCAGGCTAGAAAAGCACCTTATTCAGTGATGATTCTGGGCAAACTTGCATCATTCTTTCCAGCTTTTGTAATAGTTGACAGAGTTGTATTTATTTTTTATTCTCGGAACAGGTTTATTTGTTTGAAGGAAATTGGCAGTAACTAAAATTAACTAGTTTTACTATCACAGCAAACTACCAAAAAAGAAAAAAAGAAAATAGAAATGAAAACAACACAAAAAAATCACGACTCAAACTAAAGCATAGCAATACTTTTTTAAAGCCTCGCTTAGAAAGAATAATCTCTTTGAGTGGCAAGAAAAATAGGTTTGTTATTGAACCAAGCTGTCTAGCTTAAAATTCTCTAATGTTGTTCTTGCACAAATCATTGCTTCATTCTGTCATTGAAGTTTATGTGTGTGAAAAGCGTTACGGAAAAATCAAATATGTGCGCTGTTTTGTGTGCTTTAAGAATGAGTTTGCAGCGAGGTGGAATATGAGGTTCACTGAGGACATAGTTCCAATCGAGACATGATTAAAGACACAGTACCCCGTAGAATTCACCATCTCTGCACTGAATCTGTGGGACGGGACCCAGAGGAACTTCGCTACCACCCTGACATTAAAGAGAATATCTCAGAAAAGAAAGGCATGAAATAATACATAAATATCAATTGTTAAATTATTCAGAGCCCATTTTAAAGAAATAGAATTTTCAGAACTCCACACAGGTAATCTTACCTCCAACAGCCCTCGCAGAAAATGACCTGAATAAATAGAGCGGCAGAGAAGCAACAAAGAAGAATTAATTCACTTCTCCTGGGACCTACATAAATTAGAAGATTAGCAGAATTATAGATTCAGCATATCTTATATTACAGACTTGTGATGTGTAGATCAGTAAACAGCTTTTCTCTGATAATGAATTTTAGGGCTATGCCTGTAAGATCAATTAAAGAGAGATAGTACATTCAACAATGAAAATTCTGTTATTCGTTACTTGTGCCTTTACAAACCACAAGACATTCCTTTATAAATGAAATACAACAGGTGAATTCTTGAAGGATATTCTTGCCCTTCTTTCTATAAAATGACAAAAGTAAATGACAAAAAGCATCAAAAACACAACGCATAAGACAGACTATATTTGGTGTCTTTATTTACTAAAACCCCTGCCTCAATTCTAGCTATAAAATTACATAATTATTGTGTCTCATGATCATATTCCATTGTTTCTAGATTGACCAAAGTCATTGGTGACATTGTGACTAAATGTCATTAGTTCTAGTGTCTCATGACCAGATGTCATTGGTTCTAGTGTCTTGTGACCAAAGTCATTAGTTCTAATGTCTCGTGACCAAATGTCATTGGTTCTTGTGTATCTCATGACCAAATGTTTGATCTCAATTACATCAAATGTCACAAAACATGACATTCAGTCTGAGTCTGGCATATATGATTTGAGAGAATCTATTTACTTTCATATTGGAACACTATGAGTGTGAGTAAATGATGACAGAAATGTCACAAATGTTAAGAATTCCTTTAATAAAGGGTACAGTTAATATAGTTTTTAGTTGTTTCTGGGTAAGATATGAAATGGACAGGTGTGCAGAGTGAGACTGGGTGCCACCGTTTCACCTAATAGCCACTTCACAGGTGACCTTAAGGGCCATATCACTCAGTTTCCTTAAACGCTGACTGTTCCAAGGTCATGCTGGGTGATAATAGCTGTTTCCCATTATGGGATTCAAGACCGGACCCTCAGCTCCCCTCTATTAGAACTGCAAATATTTTTCTATCACCTACTCCCTTGTGAAATCCCACAGCTTGACTTATACAAAGTAGAGTGAAAAAAAAGAGTGAAATAAAATACTCCAGGCATGGAGAGAGCATACTTTTCTTTCTCTCACTGCATTATGCCACATAGAAACAAGGATATTCAGATGGAAACACAATGATTTGAGTGCTAAAGCCAAGGTGAGAGTTTCAGTCGGATTGCATCCCGGGGTCTCGAGACAGGGTTTGAATCTCAATCAGTTCCCCGTGGAGACAAAAGCAACAGAAAGATTGCAAAAGCATTTGTGTTTTGTCCCGCCATATTGGAAAAAGGATACATTGACACACCCACTCACATGCACACGCACACAATCAAGAGCCCACAGTTACTCGTCTCTGAGCTTCATTAGAGTGCTGTGGCATCTTCACTCCACCGGTCCAGCCCATTTCTACCCTCCTCATTCTCATCAAACATTGCAGATGAGGTCTTGAGCCCAATTAATCACAGCACAGTCCTGCTTCACGGCCCCCCCATTAATCAACCTGACCACCAGCACACACGCAAACAGCCCCTTCACTGCAACTGGCAGCGCTGTCAGCTAGCGTCAACACACGGGCCCATTCACGCACACACTGGCAGACATTCACTAATTGTGATGCTTATTCACGATGTCTGTCATACACACACTCTTACTCACTTCTCTCTCGCACACACTGAATCGCACCAGCACACTCTGACAAATTTAGCAACATTTCATTTGTCTTCCAAGTCTCACTTTCCCACACACCTCCACGCACACATTATTACATACATTTAGAGCCATACCAGATTGCTATTTTCTGATTTCTACCAGCATGTGGCCCTAGCAATGGGATCTTATTAGCATTCATAGGTATTCATACATTTGGAGGAAGGATGCAATACAGTCGCTTATATACTCGAGTATTGTGATTGACAGGATTAAACAGTTATTCAGCCATTAATCAGGTTCCTCCTCATCTTCTCTTAGAACTTTGTTATTAAAGTGTTCCTGTAGCACATCTGCTAAAGCACTGCGTTAGCAGTGTTGTGCCTTAGATTCCCAGGGAACACACATACTGTTATTTTGTAAAAAATTGTATAACTTAAATGCACTAAATCGCTTTGGATAAAAGCATCTTCCAAATGCATAAATGTAAATGTTATTAAAATTCAGGCAATGCAAATTATTAGACTTTTATAATTGAAATAGATTTACAAATCTAGATTTGTAAATGAATGTCTTTCTCAAAGAAAGTTTCGAATACATTATGTTATAAGCATTAGTCCTGCAACTTACAGGGCTTTTAAGATATGCAGTTTTTATCGGTATATGTATTCTCTTGGATTCGAACCCAAAACCATTGCAGCCCAACACACACTTTGCCAACTAAGGTACAGGAACTGTCAATATGTTTATCATGTACATTCTAGTGTTTACCAGGTGTTTAAGTATGAATAGCTCTGAAAATGCGTAAGATCTCCGTGCATGTAGAATGTGGTATTACAATCTCTGGACTCAGTGTTAGAACCATGCAAAGATAATAAAATGCTTTGTTCTCACTTATCTCTCCTAGTAGCTGCTTTTTCGATTTCCCATAGATGCTCTTGTACACAGTTCTGTTGTGGTTTCATCTCCCTGCTTCTGAACCGCTGAACAAAAGTGAAAACAAGATGAAATTTAGGCCAGTATCTAATTTGCCAGCTTCATGCTGAGGCATCTCTCTCAAGCTTTAAACATCTGTCTTTGCTTCACAGAACTTATTGGAGCTGAAAATAGATTAAGGAGCTCTGAGAATGACCATCCCAATGGACTATCACTTCTGCTTTTTCCAACTTTTTTCCACTTTATCTTCCTTTCTGACAGGCAAGGCGTATGAGAGAGCAAGAAAAATACTATTACACACCAAGTCTTCAACCAATTTCAAGGTTTGCAAGTAGAACCAAAAGCTATGTGATTATCACGCCAATGACCAAGTAATTCATCCATTTGCTTCTTTATATTTACATTTATGCATCTGCCAGACACTTTTACCCAAAGCGACTTACATTTCAATTAGACTTACATGTGTTCCCTGAGAATAAAACCCATGACCTTGTAATTCTTGAAGCAACACCCTACCACTTGAGCTAGAGGAAAGCAATGTTGCATGTACAGTATTTCTCAAGAGTGTGCCTTTGCAGTAATTAAACATCTTAAGGAAACTGCAATGGAAAAAATACAATTAAATTCTTTGTTATCAAGACTTTGTAAGCAGATGTCTTTGATAGGCTGTCAGTTTAACATCAGAATATCGCCTGCCCCCTGTGTCAGCACAGAGAGTGGAAGAGTGTGCTGTGTTAGCAGGAGGCTAAGGGCTCAGCGTGTTTTGAGGGATGTGTTGTCATTTCTGTTCAGTTTTGTGTGAATTGTATGTGACAAGCCTTTTAACACGGCCGCTTTTCTTTCCTTTGCTAAAGCAACGACTGCGAGCGTCGGTTTTGAAGCAAGCGGGGAGGAAGTGAACGAGGAAGTTGAAGATAGACACAAACAGAGCGAAAGGCGAAGTTCTTTCTTCTTCTTCTGAATTTTATCTAGCCGGCCCTTAAAAACTCCTCAAAATGGATCCAATTACAGAGGCACCCATGCAGCGTGGCTTCTGGTCGTCAATATAATTGTGTAAGTCTCATTTGCCTCTGTATCCCCACACCGAAAGAAACATGTCATTGACCAGACAGCCTCATCTTTCTACCATGATGCTGAAATGAGATCTTCTCTTTGCTGTCTAAATGCTGAAGGAAAATTGCAGGCGGTCTCGTACACATGAAAAGCACAATCACAGTCAGGCGGGAAGAAAAACGGAAAAATCCATTGAAGGGGAACGGCTTTGGTGTCAATTTATGTCACTCTTTATACAGCAATGAAGCAGCAAGGATCGTTCAGATGCTCTCATTGTTGAATTTTGTTATTGTAGGTCAAAGCTCATTGTTTAAAATCACAGCCTTGGCTTTTGGTGCAGTTTTTGCAGTAAGAGTGGGGAATAGATGAAAATGTGCCAGATTCATTAAACATTGATCAAGGAAAAGGAAAGCAGCAGCTTGCAGTCTGATTTGCTGGATGGGGCCATAATGAGCCCGCCCACCCCTGGCTGACACTTCTCTCATGTATTGATGACTTCTGGAACAACCACCTCATGACTCGTAAATAGTTAATGGCCATGCTTGATGATACAATGACATCTGGTTGTTCTGTGTGGGCCTGTAGATTGCCCACTCTGAAATAGACCCCTGCTGCATGTCAAAATGTTGAATGACTCCTTGGATTGCACATGCCATGGCAATGTCATCAACAGCATGTTCAGATTTTAAAGTGTGTAATTGCTGTGTACAATAATGGAAATTTCCAAACAACATTTTTCCCATGTCAGGCAGATGTATTATGCTCATTGGAGCTCTTTTATAATCAATGCTGTCTCTTTAATTTCTCAGTTGTTTCTCCCAAATTGCAATGATGCAAAGCACTCTCCTGCTTCTCAGATTTTCTAATGAGAATAAGACCCAGTTCTCTCATAAGGCACAGAGACGATCTTAACAATGTCTCAATCTATGTCATTGTCCAAGATGCCAGTAATCAAAAGTCAGAAATTTGGATATGAACTTAAACATTTCAAAATGTTTGTGTTCATATCATTTGAAAAAATGAGCGGGTAGTTGTGGCCTAATGATTAGTTGGACTTGGAGTCGGAATAATGGAGTTGGACTTGTAACCTGAAGGTTGCAGGTTTGATTTTCAATGCTGGCAGGAAACAACTTGAGCAAGGCAAAGCACCTATTCCTCAACTGCTCCCCAGGTGCTGCAGTGATTGGCTTCCCACTGCTCCAGATGTGCGTGTTCACGGCTTGTAGTGCGTGTTTACTACTCACTGGATGGGTTAAAATTCCAAGTATGGGTTACCATACTTTGCCGTCGCATTACTTTACTTCTTATTAAACTCTTTTAAGACTACATTAAATTATCACATTTATGCTATAATTTGATAGCTTTCGCTATATATTAAGATTTGTGTCCATTTTTATTACTACTAAGGAATGTAAGGAGAGGCATCTGAGACCTGGCTAATACTTAAGTAAAACATAAGTGAGAACTCTGTCAAGTCACCTGGGATATGAAAGAACAACATCAAGGTAATGAAGAACAAACCCACAGTTCCACAGAATGCACATTTCCACAGTTTAAAGGCAGTATCAGGAACGGCTTGATGCAGAGCAGGTTATTGGTTTTGCTAAATGAGTGCTGATAACAGCACTGCCACACTGTGTTATTCTATCTGCATGAATTAGAGTCCAGCCTTATAGCCTTGTACCGAGCTTTCCTCCACACCCCTTTCTGTGATCACAAAAAACATTCATGTTCTGAAAAATATTAAAAAGCAGATTGGAGAACTGGGGGTGACTACAAAAATTACTGCAGATTGCTACAAATCCCCCGTCTTTGATCTTGGCAGCCATCAAAGGGATGCACACTCCAAAACGGAGCCGCCCGACCGCCTGTTCACCATTTTATATTCCTCAAGAGAATGTCAAATAACAGTCTAAAGCACACCCCTCCCTTCCGTTTCTAATCCCCATCCAAAATACTGTCACTGATCACAGCCCCGTTCCTGCAACCGGGCCTCTCTTTCTCACCCATCATCTTTGATGTCACATAAACTTCACAGCTTTGTGTGATGGTTAGGTTATCGTACTTTTATGGGGTCTCTATCAAGTTGCAACATTGTATTGCAGCCCATAAACTGGCCAACAACTCTCTGTCAGCTGGCCGGGTGATGGATTCGCCCTGTGCGAGCGGAGCTCCTGTAAAGAGAGTTTGTTTTGGCATATTCCGCACTTCTTTCTGTGTTAATAAAACTGCAAATCTGTTGAACTGAATCAGCAGTGCAGCAGATTGCATTGTAAAATGGGGGCTGTGTTGGAAGGAGTGATTAGAGACTTTCTCTAGAGAAGACAAAGAGAACAGCTCCTCTCATGATCCCCAGATTTTTTAACTGCATGCAGGTGCGGCAAGGGCGACGTACATTGCATATGAATGTTGCAATTGGCAGGCATATTCTTTCATTTTGCAATTAGATATGGCATATATGGATTTATCACAACTGAATCACAACTGTGCTGATATTCCGTGCAACAGCACTCTTACTCTTGTGATGTTCCTTTAATCCAATGGTTGGTTACAGAAACAACTAATTTTGATACCTTACATTCTGCATACAATCTGAGCAATCATTTTGTGTGCTTTTATTCTGCTAACAAAAATAGTTCTGTTAACCTTTTTTTTACAGTGATACAGTGATTCAGACCTAAAAACAAAAGTAAAACTTAGATATTTGCAAGGAAAATTCAGTGCAAATTAAAGACCTCGTGTGTTTGCTGCACGGAATTAAACTCTACATTGAGTGTAGCTTCTCTTGTCACTGCTAATGGAATCTGCCAATCAATGACAATTTAATGGAAAAAAGGCCAACTCTTCAACTCACTGCCACTGACTAAATTGTCAGTTACCAATGTGAAGTTTAACATCAACTTTGTAGTTCTATCAACCCTCAATCAACCCTGCATGATTACCAGATTCATTTAAATGGATCCACACATCATCATTCCAGGAAGTGGCTCATATTCTGAGGGTAATCATACCTGTAGACAGTAATTACTTGTTTATATCGTTGCAGCAGATGGACTCAGCTGGGAGACACCTGAAATTCATCTTTCAGTGCTGAGTAATGGAAATGTGATCGGTATCAAGTAGAGAGCAGCGCTCCAATCCGAGCAGTGATGACAGGTGAATGGAGGTATTGTCTGGTGGATCTTGATTCTTCTCAGACTCGCTATTGACCCGTCAGAGCGGACAGCCGCGCATTAAATGTTCTTTCTCTCTCTTCATGCTGACATCCGTTTATTGAAAATGAGCTTTTAAAGCATCGTGATACGCATGTTAACGATTTAGGGAGGAAGTGATTCATTTATCTTGTCATGAGGAGTTCTTTATGTCAGGCTAAATTCATGATATCTCAAAATATGACTTCCATATTGAGTTTTTTTTGTGTGATTGGCACACAACTAATTAGAGTTTTCAACATTTGATGGAATTAAAAGTTTTATTAAAGCACAATACAAACTAAAATGTTCCATAGATGGGGAACATTCTGGAGTTTTATTACTTTTATTTTTTTAATCATTAAATGTCATAATGTTTGTAGTAAGAAGTGTTGGATATGTTAAATAAACTGATGTCTTAAAAGAAATAAAAATAAACTATTTTTAATCATGTCAAATGTGTATATCCCGAAAGACCAAACAAATATATATATATATGTTCTTAAGTTACTACATAAATAACTACAAAAATGTGGTTGCAAACTAGCTAGCCTCTTTTGAATGATTGCTTAATTTAGACTAAATTGCAACTTTGTTACGCATTCTGGTGCTGTTTAAATTGTACCTAATTATTTTAGTTTTATACATACTGTTTATTATTTTTTTGTTTATTTAATGTTTATTGCTAGAGAATATAATCATATAAGTCACGGTTTTAAACTGTATTTATGTCATTCTGCTAACAGCAAAACCTTATATAATGCTAACAGCAAACCTTATATAATATAAATTTACAATTTATTTAATTTTAAGCAATTCACAGTGCAATCAAACAGATTCAGCTAAAAATTCCTCTACAACAAATCATTACGAGTGGATAGTTAAGCTCAAGATTTTCTTTAACATGCAGTCTAGTTACTGGTTGCCTAATGCAAGAGCTGGAACTGCTCCTATGTTTCCTGTATGTTTAATCAGAAGTATTGTTAATTTTGCTGTTATTCTGGAAATGTATGGCCAATTAGGTTGGGATAATGATCCTCTGGTCACCAGTGGAATTTCAGTGTGTTGTCATGAAAAAATAAAGCAAGGCTCATCATTAATGCACAACTACACATTCTGCTTGGAATTAGTTGTTTTCCAAAACTGTTTAATGGGACAACTTTGCTTGTTCAGACCCTCAGTTTTACAACTTTACCCAAATGTAAGTCAGAGGTGAAGACAAATTGCCCCATGCGAGCTGCCAAGGTCTTCTTTTCTGAAGCTGACACAAATTACATCTAAATGCACCAGATTTCCACCCATTGCCCATTTCTGTTATGGGTGTACAATATGCTTCTAGCGGATCATCTTTGCCTGGCCAAGTCAAATGTTCATGTTTTTGAGCAATAAAACAAATTTTGCACAGTTTTGTCTGCAAAAGTTAATGACTTTGTTGCCTTTCAATGACTTATAGTCATTATAGACTTATATATTGTAATTCAAGATTTGGACAATATAAAAGTGATGCCTAATTATAGCACAGGTAAGTCATAACCTGCAATTAATTGGGATGGACAGGGCTTATTGCACATTATAGCAAAACAAGCTCAATCCTATTTGACTGCTGTTGTCTGCTGAGAAATAATGCACAATAACTAGTTAATTGTGGTGAATAACTGTTTGCACAATTTCTGTGATGATGCAGAGAGCATAAACTCTGTTGTAAAAGCAACTGATTTCTGAATATTATTTGCTCACCTGAAAGAATAAGATAGTAGAGCAAGAGGGAGGGTGGCAATCAGACATAGAAGGTATGAGACGTGAGGGTGAGAGACAGAGAGATTTATGTATTTCTGGAGGAAATGTCCCATTCAGGAGGCAATGATTAATTATGCCATGTAATTAGGCCATCAAATTAAACGTGTCCTCCTCCCCTGTGACAAGGTGATGTCAGTAAGTGATTAGGCCATTAGTGTGCCTTGTTTCACTCCAGATCACATGACTGTCACAACTATGAAGTGTGAAAGTGTTTCAGAGTCAGTCCAGATCCCACAAATTCTCAGACCACTGACGCCGCTGGGCAGAGCGTGACTAGATTATAACATCACAGGCTGAGCCCATGGTACAGTTTTAACCTCAACTAACACTGTATGCCATAATATTGGTTAACTCAACACTGAATTGCATTAAAAATGTCCTTATGTAGTAATGTGCCAATTTGCTTTTGTAAAGCACACCTAATGGGTTTGGTTTACATTTGAGATACAGTGTGTGTGTGCAATTTTTGTGAAATGGAAAACTATTCTCAAGTAATGTTAACTGCAGACCTTACTTCGAAAATCGAAAATCACTATCCTAAACACCCATTTGAAATTCCAGAGGGAACTGGTGGCTCGAAAATGCTACAAACTGTATAGCTGTATTGGAGAGGAGAAGGCCAACTGGACCTCTAAGGCTTTCTGTCAATACACATAACCAACTCTTTTTCTCTCCTTTCACTCTCTCTCTTAGCTTTAAGCTCATTGGCTAGCCTGTCCCACTTGGGACATTTGTGAAACAATGGGCCAAAACTAAGCGAGATAAGCCTCACAATATATTCATTTCTGTATGACACAAATACTAAATAATCCCCCTCTCTGAGAATTCAGTGCTATATTTATTGTCAAAACAAATCAGAATGCTCACGCAAACATTGAATCATGGGATATAAAGGGTTTTATGCTGATGATAGAATTGTTTTTAGGCTGGAAGAAGTGAGAGAGAAGATGCAAAATACTCTTATCTGCCAAGACCAGGATAAACGTCATTACATTTAGCAGTGGATGGTGATTACAGACGAGAGTAGATCTATTACTGATTCTCGTCACACGATCTTAAAACGCTGTTTAACGCACACACCACCCACCTCCCACATTAAACAGTCTCCACCATGTTTCCACCTGTTCCTGTCTAATAAGAAAGCAATGAAATGGCCTCGTAAAATGTTGTATAAATCTCTCAGGGTGCTAATATAAAGGTCCCCTCAGGCAGTCAGAGCAGTTGCCCGTGATTGTGCCACACTAAGCATTACTGTTTCCTCCCTCTCCTTTGGTACACATACCATAAACGTCTGATTCTTTAATTAGGGGCACTTTTGCTACTTTAAACCGTGTTTCTTATATACATTAAGTATGGCATACTTTCAGATAATGGTACAACTCTTCTGATCCTCATACTGTCACTCTGCCGCTCCAGCAGAGAGTTTCTCCCCTGTCACGTCTCATTTCCAAAAGAACCAAATATAAACCGTGTTTGAAAGCCTCAGTCGTTCTTTAAAATGCCTGGTGTAATGTGTAATGACAGCAGTACTGGGGTCAGCAATACTCAGTTATAAAAAATATAAATTATACACAATAATTATATTGTATACTGTATAATTATACCCAACTACTTTACATAATTATTTGGAAATGTAGGTTCTTATGCAAAGTCCAAAGTACAACTGACTTTTCTCACTTTATTTTATAAAGAGGGGAAGTTAAAAAGTTTCGGTACACGGGGGACAATCCCAAAAAAGTGATTTTCTGGCAAAACCTTTCAACACCCCTGAAGGTTAAGGAAAAGTAATTAAAAAGACACAATGAGACATTAAAAGCGATTATAATCTATACCTAAAACTGAAAAGGGTGTATTAGTTCTTTAAAATCCGGGAAAAGGGAAAATTCAAGAATTCCATTATTTCAAAAATAACCCAGCTAAATCACAGAAAATATCAGTGACAATGCAATGCATCATTTGTAATTTTTGTGACAACAGGACTGTGTTGCCCCCTTTTATGTTTAGTGATATCACAACATTTTGTAATGGTTGTCAGGATTGTAATAACAAGATAATTTACATAGGAATCAGTTTGCAGGTTTAATATCCAGCAGACCGTGGTGGACACGCTCGGTACAAAAGAGCAAATCTCAAAATGGGGTTTATGCAGCGACTGCTCCTTTTATGTCTTTAGTGGTCACTTTATATTTGATTACACTGATTCATGACGCACACCATTGCGAACCGTGTAAGCGTTTCCATGACAACCGTTTGCAGAAGTGTCTGTCCAGAAAAGTAGAGGAGGATTCAAAAATCTGCACACCTCATTTCCACCAGATAGATACAGGGAGAGAGAGAGACCTCAACAACAATGATGGCAACTCTACACTTCAAATAGCTTCTCGCAGATGAAAAGCGTTGAAAAAGCTGTGAAGAAAAGCAATCATAGACCTATCTGTCCGACAACCAGTGTTGTGTAAAATAAGCACCCTCATATACTGTAGGTCTCCCTGCCGGTGGCCAGAATAACCATCATTTAATTTTAGATTTACCCAAAGCAATTTCTGACATCTTGATATACAGCGTTCTCTCGGCTCTACACTCAACAAACTGGGGCTGTTCCAACTACAAATGCATAGATTCAGATTTCCTATTTGCTTAATAAAAGTTATATAAATAAATTAAGATGTAATGACAGTACAATTATGAGGATAACATAGAAAAATGTATTTGTTTTCCTGCATATTTAAGCAAAGTTTGGAGTTTGCAGCATGTTTTCCCTCTTGCATATTCCCATTAGACTCAGCGTGTCCACTGTCGCTCTGTAAATATAGATTTTTGTGCTGCGTTTAAGAGCTTGACTCAGCACAGTAATTCTATTATATGAGCTGAATATATACTTATTAGTTAAGCGGCAAAAAATGCATAATGATTGATACAAAGGCATTTTTTTCATATTTGTATACTTTATATTGTGGGAACATTTATTTATCTCCTTTCATTAATGTTTTAATAGTACTCAGACAATGGCCAGCTTGGCTTCCACCTTTCCCACAGGACCATTAGTGGACATGGGGCAAATGTGCGAAGCCACATGTTCAATAGTTACAGTGTCTTGGGATTATTGTAATTAGCTCAATCATTAACCCAGGTGAAACATTTAAGCTTATTTGTTTACACACATCTCGTTCCATCTGACCACAGCTTTCATTGAAAAGCTTTTCACAATTAGCCTCTAATGGCCATGCACCTGCGTAAATTACCTAACGATTACTAAGAACGCATTACTGCTTACATTAGCACCTCGAGAGTAACTGCTGAATTAATGGTTAATGATGTCATAGGCCAGCTGGTTGGGAATTTCTCCGAGCCTTTAGTAATTACCTGGGCAATGCATATTATGGGAAGGTTCACGTAACCTTGCGCCCTCTGACCAGTGGGACAGAAACTAGAAGAGTACAGTGTTATCAATTTGTAAACCGGAGAAAGGAAAAAGTACTGCAGTCAATATTTTGCTAGCACTGGAACAAAACAGACACATTAATAATCCATGGCCTAATGCAGCTGGCCTGTGTGCAAACTGGCGCGGCGCTCCGTAATCTGCACATGTAGCGATGATAATTCCGCACATGCTCAAGTAAACATCGTGTTTTATGGTTACGCACTTGAGGGGGGAGTGGGGGTAAAGAAGCTATCATTGCTCCATACTGGAGAACATAAAGCATAGCCCAGCTTCTGTAACTTCCATGAGGTAAGAAAAAAAGGTTAGAGCCTGCAGAAGCTGGCCAATCACGTGCCTCACATGCAAGATGGCTCGCTTTCTGTCCCGCCTCCCTCAGTGCCCACAACTGCCACACAGACAGAGCGGTAATCGAATTTCACATCAAGGTTTAAGCCGTCTTCTCCGCTAACTTTGAGTAAAGGGGATTTACTTTATTGTACAGAATGTGTACAGTGCAAAGCTTTCTGCTGGTGTATTATTTATGTCTTCACTGCCTTCAAGCAAGATGAACACGGTTAATGTTTGAGTCAGTAATCAAATTATTTATTTATTTGAAGCAAACTAGACATATAAAAGCACATAATAATATATAAAACCACACTTTAATGAACCTCCTGAGCATCCTGACCTCAGAAGACTACAGCAGTATTAGAGAAGTGCTTTCTAAGCTCATTAATGACCAGATAACACAGCAATTTTAATTCCTTTTTATGTAAGATTCACACATATTCTTCATCAGATTTACACATTAAAATATGATTTAGACATAAAATATGAAAATATGTAATAATTATACTGATATATTTCATTATTCTTGTATGAGGTCATTGAAGTATCACATTAAAATAACTAAAACCTAGAAAAACTAGAGCTGTCAATTGATTAAAAATGTAAACCAAATAGTTAATAGTTAAGATATGCTGATTAATGATTCATATTTATCAGAATTAATCACTCAATACTAATAAAAGATAAGATACATCTCAAGTTTAAACTACTTTGGTAACTTTATAAAACATGTCTGGAGACACAAAAAATATAAAACCTGAATCAAACTGACAATGTCTGATTATGAATGTGACAGTTCATATAAATCAGGAATTACTTGTTTTGATGTTTTGATTGTGTCACATAAGTAATAAATATAGTTGTGGGTAATCTCAGATGTGATAAGTGAGGTTATGTCTATAAATAACTGGCTGTTAAAACAAATTAAAATAAATATTTATTAAAATAAATTATTAAAATAATATTTTTTGTGTCTCCAGACATGTTTTATAAAGTTACCAAAGTAGTTTAAACTTGAGATGTATCTTATCTTTTATTAGTATTGAGTGATTAATTCTTCATCAACAAGACTGCAACAATCAGTGCCCAATTTGCCACACCTCACACTGACATCAATATTACGCCAGCAACTCCACAAACACTCACTTCTTTTTCTCAGCTCTCTGACTCTGAGGTCTCCAAACTCGTGTCATCCAGCCATCCTACCACCTGCCCACTCGATCCCATTCCATCTCATCTTCTACAAGCCATTTCTCCAGCAGTCACACCAGCTCTTACTCATATAATCAATACATCTCTCCTCACTGGCATCTTCCCCACTTCATTTA
>JAZGTJ010001015.1:0-10885 GCA_036877575.1 Botia almorhae
CATTCTCTCTCTCTCTCTCTCTCTCTCACACACACACACAAACATATTCAATCACATTCTCTCTCACACACATCACATACATACGCACTCTCAATAAGCTTGATCCCAAAACACACACATACTCTCACACATATACACACGAGCAAGCACAAACACAACATGCTTCTGTTGCCATGGCAGCAGCAGAGATAGTCAATTGCATCAAAACAAAGATGATTGCCCTGTTTCCATGGAGAAAGCAGACCCCCCCCCCCATGTTTGTATGCTTGTGTGTGTTGGGAAGGTGAAGGCAGTGTGTTAATGGCCACCCAGCACAAGCACTCTATTCCTGAAACTATGACTGTGAAGTCATCATATCTGTTATTCAGTGATTTAGCAGCAGTTTCCTGCAGGATCATGTTGTTTAATAGAGTGAGTGAGTGAGTGGCTGCTGGGGCCGGAATGAGAGGAGGTGGTTACAGAAGGAAAATGTTTTTATTTTTGAGTGAACTGTCCCTTTTAATCTGGGATGGACGCAGACGTGTGTGTTCAGAATGATGGTCGAGACATGATACAGCAGAAATGCAGTCAGATGTGAGGTATCTCCACGGGACAGAGCTGGACATCTGAGATGTAGCAGAAGAAGGAGAAACAGATCTGTAGCCACTGCAGCATCTCTGCCCTGATTCAGGACAGATTCTGGTGTTGACTCACTTTCACCATGTGGTTCTTGAATGACATACAGTCATTCTCAGCTCGTGCTGTGTTTTAAACATAAACAGCATGTCTGTTAACAGGGAAAACAAACATTTAAAATGCTGTCAGTCGTCTATGATTTGATTGACTCCATCTTTGACAGCAATCAAAGGTGAAGATGTTCACAAACAGATCACAGTGAAGGTTAGCTGGATCAAACGCCACAATGACCCACTAAACCACACTGTCAAGATAAGCCTAGCGAACAATCTTAGGTTGTAATAATGTTTTACTAATGTTTCCATTAGGTAACAAAATAGTTTAAAATGTTATTTTAAATGTTCTAGGAGCATTCAAAATGTCCAGTTTTTAGACGTTATATTAACATTATGTAACTGAACATTGGTGACTTTGATCGTGTTACTATTGGTGATGATTTAAAAATAATCACATTTCACTGTTTACAATGATGAACTTGTATAATTGGAACTGCTAGACAGTGAAACCTGTCTTGAATATTACCACTGTGGTTGATTGACAGCAGAATTTAACCCCTCCACCTGCATGTCTCCTAGGTAACAGAGCTGAACGAGGCCCTGTCCAATGAGGAGAGGAACCTGCTCTCCGTGGCCTACAAGAATGTGGTTGGCGCGCGGCGTTCCTCCTGGCGTGTCATCTCCAGCATCGAGCAGAAGACCTCTGCCGACGGCAACGAGAAAAAGATCGAGATGGTTCGCGCCTACCGAGAGAAGATTGAGAAGGAGCTGGAGGCCGTGTGCCGAGACGTGCTGAACCTTCTGGACAACTTCCTGATCAAGAACTGCAGCGACACGCAGCACGAGAGCAAAGTCTTCTACCTGAAGATGAAGGGCGACTACTACCGGTACCTGGCGGAGGTGGCCACAGGTGAGAAGAAGGCCACAGTGGTGGAATCTTCTGAGAAGGCCTACAATGAAGCCCATGAGATCAGCAAAGAGCACATGCAGCCGACGCACCCCATCCGCCTGGGCCTGGCGCTCAATTACTCAGTGTTCTACTACGAGATCCAGAACGCGCCCGAGCAGGCCTGCCACCTGGCCAAGACGGCTTTTGATGATGCGATCGCAGAACTGGACACCCTGAACGAGGACTCCTACAAAGACTCGACGCTCATCATGCAGCTGCTGCGAGACAACCTGACGCTCTGGACCAGTGATCAGCAGGACGACGAGGCCGGTGAAGGCAACAACTAACAGAGAAGAAACGCGATTATCTTCGAGACCCTTTCCTCTCAGCCATAACATAAAACACGCGTGCTCACACACAATAGAGAAAAACAACAAATAATGTTTAAGTTCAACGAAAAAATTCACGGGTGTGTGGCGGAAGCGCGTCAGCCACGTTCGCTGATGGTAAAGCAGTGCAGTTTTCTTTATTTTCCCAACAAAAATACACAAAAGCATCCGTAACTGATAACTAGGCTAGTTAAAAAAAGAGCGATATGCCTATAAAAACAAGCAGCTTATAAAGAAAAAACAACGAAAAGTCCGTCTCCTGGTTGTCTGACAGTGAGTCAGCAGCTGAAGGTTTATGACACACCCTCACACACGGCACACAGACTGTTCTTGTAGCGGAGCTGCATATGTTAAACGTACGTCATCAGTAACAATGATTTTAAATAGTGAAGGATAAGATGATGGGGCTTAAGAGGAAAGAACAAATTACTGACAAAAATAATATCTGAAGTGAATGTTATCGTCTTGGAAATATACAGACAGGCTGCATTGAGCGCCAGCGGCTGCGTCTCTAATACGTATGTAGAGGTTTCTGATTGCACCCACTGATGTTCGTCAGTCATTTACGTCAAAATGGTCATCTGTGACATCATCCTAAAATCCCACCTAAAGCCACACAGAACGACTGCATTACGGTAAGGTCGATTAGTTACGTGGTTCTGGTTTCCCCAGTTATAATCCAAAGCTAAAATGAATGTGTCCCCTTTAAAAAAACATGATTGCAATTGTTATTATTATTATCATTATTATAGACATAAAATAACAAAATTAAGTGTTGTGTCAAAAGAGACGCCATTGTAAGAAGGAAATTAAATTTGAGTTCGATACGCTATAAAGCACTAGCTAGGTGTCCATACAGAAATCCAGTTAAGGTCCAGGCAAATATGAATTATAAAAACATGTACAAAAGATAATCACAATAAAATCCTGATGCTTTGCCCAAACAAGACTGTAAAGCTACGCGTTATCACTTCCATGGTTTGATAAACTTACTCAATAAACAGTTAGCTAATTTATTATACTAAAAAATGTTTTCGTTAATGCACTGAAATTGTTCGAGACATGAATTTAAAAAAGCTTTGAGATTTGTGATTCTTTGGTTTTTTGAATTGACATGAAATGCACTTGAATATTATACTGTTTCTCAGTGTAAGACGATTACAGCTCCAGTATTCTTGATTCTACAATGTTGTGCATGCTGGTGATGTATTTATATACCATAGCTCGACTTTATTAACAGTCAGACGTGTAGATGTTATGTATTCATATGAGCAAGAAATGACTAGAACTTAATCTGATTATTTTCTATTTATTATTTTATATTGGATGTTAAAATCTGCTATGATTTTATTCTTATATGTTTTTCCTTGCTGAAGTACAGTACGCTAAACCAAAACAACTCGCGTTTACAATAAATTAATCTGTTATGGATGTTGCTATAGTGCGATTCTCGTTCTTGGTTTTTAATAAACAAATATTAGATAAAAAGACAAAAAAAAATACAAAATACAAAAAGCACCAGAGCTTTGACGTTAAATCTTTTCCGTGTTTGTCATGGTCAGTTATGATTACACTGTAAAACAATTGTTGTTCCTAAAAATAATTTTTCTTTCTGTGCTTCTTCTGTCAAAATCTACTGTGCAATCTTTTAAGACCTTCAGTGTTTGTTTCTCACTCTTTAATTCTGCTGGTTTGTATTTCTTTCTCCTGGTCTGCTGGTATCTCATCAGTCACGTGTAGTGTTTGCACAAAAGAAACATAATGATAATAATAATAATGATGATGATGATGATTAAAAAATAAAAACAAGACTGTGCTTCTCTTACCACCATTCTTGAGCCGTTCATAAATCTGCATGAGTAACCGACATAAGAGGAAACATGCTGGTCTTAATATGATTAATATTAATACATACAATTCCTTTAAAGGGACAGTTCACCCAAAATTCACTCAACATCATCACATTTCAAACCAATGTGACTTCATTCTTCTATGAAACACAAACATTGGCTGGTCTAGTCACATGATGGTGAGATCAAATGAAACAAACTATAGCCTCAAACTGTTTTCCGTCTCACTCTCTGTCATCCTGCGCCATCTAGATGCTTCTGCTAATGCTGTGCTCAACGCCAGCATCTGCCACACAGCCTGCCAACAGTTCAGCTTTAGTTTAAAGTTCATTTTGGCGAGATGATTTTCTTCAGCTTCATTTACTCCCAAACGATCAGATTAGGAGAGAGCGTGAAGTTTTCTTTTGTGGCTGATGTCACTGCATTGATGAACTGAAATGAGAGCTATTACTTCTGCTGTGCTCTCTAAAACAAATACATCTGTGCTCGTGAAACCTGTGTACACTATTAAAACTCACAGTAATAAAGATGAGACACTTCCTGTTTGAACAGTCCAGTGATGCAATTGGGTGATGGCCGGCTATTCAAATGGCTGATGCAAAATTAAAGCTGCAATCCATAATTACTGAGTTTAAAAATGAACAACAATCTGTTATTGATCAAATGCAGTGTTCAGCATGATCTCCTCACCTGATTCACATCTTATGATTTTACTTGTCATTAGCTTTAGCATCATCATGCCAACAATAAAACTATATACAATAAAAAACAATTTAATGATCGTTGGCTTAGACATCAACTATCAATTAAGAAAAGTTTCAATTACACGTGCCAAGCACATTTCGACAGCTGAAGGCACAGTATTGTATTTACTTTGTGCTACGCTAGCGGAACTGAACAGAATTGCAAAAATACTGTTTTCAGACAGACCTTCCAAATACACCAACGGTTTGCAACTGCTCCATTAAACTGGATACCAACTCGCACCAGTTTGTCCAGGCGCTGAAATAAACAGTAACATTGAGGCCGGTTCTCATACTTTTCAGATAAGTCAGTCTATAAATGATTCACTTGTGGCAAACATGACACACAGAACTCAGAATTAATATATAAACAACACAACATATATAAACTACACAACATATATAAACTACACAACATATATAAACTACACAACATATGACTCAAGCACACAACAAAAGCAGCTCAAATTGCACACAAGTGCTGATTCAGGGAAAGGAATGGCGCCCTTGTGCTGCAGGATATCTGTGGACAACATATGCCAACTGCATAAAGTCAATCAGGCAGTTTGTCTAACAGAGTCAGCAGAGCAAACGTAACAAGATGAGCTGAATCCTCCAGCAGCAGCAAACACTGTTAGCATGTGTGAACTTTATACGGTCAGTCAGAGCGCAGCAAATCAGTGTGTAAGAACACAGACAGCCTGAGGACGCTGGTGTGGACAACAGGGTTGTGGTTTCTTTCTTAAACTCCCTCGACTTATTTGAGTCATTGTTTTATGTCACTCCAGCATCTGAGGCTAAATTCATGACAGGAAACGGTTAATCTCTCCAGTCTCCACACAAGTCCAGGAAGTGCGATTTAGCATCTCCAATTAACGTTAGTTTAGACGGCTACAGGCTCAGATGTAAACTTGCTGTGAAGCAACAGTAACACCCACAAAACAAATCACTTTTTGCTTTGACATTATTTGGACAATTTCTTGATCTGACCACAGGGTAAGACTTACTGTATTGCCTTTAATTTATGTTCATCTGAATAAAAAATCATCCTGATTACTGCAACACAGTTAAAAATAGTAGGAAGCATCACTTTTAATAATGTGAGTTACAGAAAATCGATGTTGAAGTTTAAAATGTTGCTTCAACAACAAATTCACACAATTGAATTCATTTTAAATTTGTGTATAGTTTAAATGAAACTACACTTAACTGAAATGAAAGTACCGTCGGTTTCCACTGCAGGAGCACAAATCCGCTCAGAACGCCGGTGAGTCGCTTCCGTTCTCGACGTCTGTCTCACAATTCACCGCGACTTCCGTAAACATTCATTTGATGACGCTCAAAACGCGCACCTGTGCCTGTATTGTTTTCCTGCGAGTTTAAGTTACCCTAGCTGTTGCTACGGGTTAAAGGTTTAGCATATAACGTGAATTATTATTTTAAACGTTTTAATTGCACACTGGTTTGGTTTTGTTACGAATATTTGGCAAGCCTGTCTCGTGCGGTCGGCGGAGCACAGCTACACACTGAAGTGTATCTAGTGTGTAGAAACAGTATACATCATATACATATACATATCATATGCATATATATCAAAACCAGAAGAAGGTGGATTAACTGATTTCATATGACCTCTTATGTCTGTTCACTCATCAAATAACAAGCGTGCATCCGTGTCATCATACTGTTGTGTAGTCTCTCGTACATTACACGGTACATTCCTCCTGCTGTACATTCATAAGAGATATGGTTTTTAATAACCTTTCTTACTCTGCCAAATCATCCCTTTCCCACCTAATAATATGTAATACATCTCACATTGTAAAGCTTTTAATAATTCTGCAGTCGTATCAATCTTATTAAAATAAGGGAGTTAGTGAGACAGTGTGTCTTATGAGAGCTGACCTAATTCTGCTTACCTGTGTGTGTGTGTGTGTGTGTGTGTGTGTGTGCGCGCACACTTGTGTTTCGTCATGTTTTGATTCACATCGCGACACGTGGTGCAGACTGCTCTGTTCTCTGCCTGATAAGACAGATGCAAAGATTAAAGAGGCAAAAGATAGGAAGAGACAAATCGTTTATTTCGAAGAGTGACACAATGACCGAACAGAATGTGAAGAGTTCTGGTACAAATTACTCCGCCACCGGTTTTTTTAAAGCTACAGGATTACATTTCTGCTCCACAATTGTAATAATTATTACTGTTTTTAAGCTGGTTTCATGAAACTTATAAACGGCTAAGAGATGATGTGACTTTTTAACCCCAATGAATTCCAGACGCATGTTGCCTTACTAGTTGTTTACTGTAAGATTTGTGTGTGTGTGTGTGTGTGTGTGTGTGTGTGTGTATGTAAAAGAATTCTAATTGTGTATGAATGGGTAAGATCTGTGCCGCTGATGAGGGAGCAGCGCCCTCTATCTGTACACATGATTCAAACACGTCCTCTCTTCCATTTTAACACCTTCAGGGGAAAAGTCTCCTTCATTGCAACGTTATCCCCCCCCCCCCCTCACACACACACAAGCTGTAATACACTACCAAACACATTTCTGACAATTTAAATTAAAGGTAAATATAAGATATAAAGTTTGTACTACAAATACCACCATTATGTAAACTTACAATGTGACGTGTGTATTCTTGTAGGCGTTTAAAAGAGTCACCCAGTCATTTGACTGTATTTACCTGTTTTAATTTATAACAGGTAAACAAGAGAAGAATAAGAAATAGAGGAGCCCAGTATGAGAAACAGAGTAAAAAACAGGGCGAGAATTTGATCAGGCAATCGTTCCTCTACAGAAACCAGAGTGAGCAACCAAAGCGTCAACATGCAACATTTGCGTTGATGCCAAAACCAAGAAAACAAGCTCAAAGTAAAATTGTGTGTGTTAGTGTGTGTTGTGTGTGTTGTGTGGTGCTCAAGGTTTCTTGGCTCCTGCGGCGCTGTCGCTCTTTCCCGCAGTGCTGACTGTGTTAACAGGAATGTTGATTTCCGATGCCATGATGGCAGGTTTTGGCAGCGGAGCTTCAACAGTCAGAACCCCCTCAGGAGACAGACTGGAGCTGATCTTCTCTGGATCAACACCAGGGGGCAGACTGGAACACACAGGAGAATGATGTCATTACATTATACCATGAGGTCATCACAGTGTGAGAAATTTACTGCCCAAACAAACACAGTGATGCAATTAACATGATCAATTTATTGACTGTTGTGGCTACAGATCTGTGATGGATCTCGGCACTCACGTGTATTTCCTGGTGAAGCATCTGGACACAAAGCCGTGTTCATCTTTCCTGTCCTCGTGTTTGCCTGCACAGAGCACATATGATCAGACCGAGCTTTCATTACTAATCCCTCATTTAATTTTAACAAGATTCATAAACTGAGCAAGTAAATAATACAACTGTGTTCAAAACAGTGTCCTTATATTTCCCTGATTTACAACTTTAAATAATATAATAATGATTTATAATTTCAACTCTCAGTTTGACTTCATGTCAAATGAAGTATGTGTAGGAAAGTGTATAAAGTAACCTGCAATTTCATGGTTCACACAGAGATGGCGCCAGAGAGTCAAAAGTTACAGATTGCAGCTTTAAAAATGGTTTCATATTTCATTGATGGAGATCGAATAGATGCTTTTTCTGGTTTAACTGTGCAATGTTGCCCTGGCAACCGCTCTCAGCATCACAACATTGTGGCAGAGTATTTCACATAGAGCAGCACTGCAAACATCTGATTCTCAATGGCAGCAGGAAAACGACATCAGCAAATCACCTTATGTCTCACTGCTCCTAAAGTGTGTGCAGCAGCTTGGAAAGGGGTAAATTCTGAGTCACCACACTTGGCGGGCATGTCACTTCACTTCATGTAGTTATAAAGCTCTATTTGTTTATTGTTATAGATATTTTAAAATCTCAACTCTTGGAACACCTCTGAGTTCCTGGCTGGATTTGGACTGGTCACCAGAATCTTCACTTTGTTTTAATCACATTTTAAATGTGTCACACATGTATCATGTGTTTTACTGCACTGCCCCTTCACTGTTCCCCAAACGCTGGCCGACAACCAATCTGCTAACCCAGCGCCACAGCAACAGCACTGTTTGTTTAGACAACAGATGCAATAATGAGACTGTAACCTCAGAGGTTCTTATTACTTGATTAACAGCAAAGGAAAATCACATTACTGTACATCTAACAGCACTAATAACATTCTCTCCAGTACAGTATACGGTACATAATGGCTTATTTCTTCATATCTGCTTTGATGTGAATAAGCCAGACATTGAACAAATATGATTTTCTATTTAGATTTTTGCATTCAAAATCTCTGTGCAAAACCAACCCCCCAGATAACAGTTTTAGGTTGCAAGAATATTTCCCTAACATTTCCATTAAGTAACAAAGAGAATAACGTTTTGATATGATATATAACATAAAAAACATTGTACTAATGTTACTGAAAGAACATTTTTGATATTTTTGAGAGACCAACATTAGCCAATGTTCTGAGAACGTTACCTGTTTGCTGGGTCAACTAAACTATGATATACAATTTAACTTTATAGTTCTGTATATGAGTCTTTTTTTATTACTCTAAAGAGTTTTAAAAGACAAAGCATGGCTGAGAGAGTCAACAGAAAAATATCTGGCTGATTTCCTCTGGGATAGAAGCGCACACATGCACTTTCCTCTGGACATCTGACTATTGTTTCATGTTCATACTCTGACTGTCAGGAAAGCAGAGCTTGAAGGGTTCTGCAGATACTGTGAGCTCGGCCTGTGTAATATCTCAGGAATTCTGTTGGCTACGAGTATCTCCCACCCTTCAGACCGTAAACTTCCACAACAATGCTTTGATTTGGGTGTGTTTCTTCACTTTAACACATGACCGTCTCCTCTAAAAAACAGTTCTAGCAAAGTTGACACATACAATTTTTTTATACATCATTTCCTTCCTGAAAACACAATATCAAGCACTTGATTGTTACAGTGGCCCTGAAACATAAAAGTATTCGGACACTTTTCAGTCACACTTGTAAATGTCTGAATATCACTGGATTAATCATTCACATGTATGTCCTATAGAGAAACTACACACAAACAGTCACAATACCTAAAAATGAACTTAATACTTCAAATATTATTAACACTATAGCTATCACATTGTCATTTAAAGCCTAATAAACATTTGTTTTGCTTGCAAAGTGCTTGTGGTTGAATATGTTTGAATCTAAGTGACACAATTGCTTTGATATTCTGTTTGTGTTCAGACATGAATTTGAAGTGTGACTATGTGCCCAAATATTCATGCTGCTTGTTCTGAACTACAACAGGACCTGAAATCAACATTTCATTGGGAACAGAAGTCTCACCAGTGATCTCCACCACTCCATCTTTGGTCTTTACATTCAGCTCCTCGGGAGCAAAGTGGTTTACATCCAGAGTGACCTTCCAGCCTTCCTGTGTCTGCTTTATCTCAGACATTCCGGTGCTCAGCTGTCGGGTAAGGGCCTGGCCGTAAGACGGTGACATCATGGGGGGTGGCATTACGGCCATCTGGGCCATCGCAGGGCTATGCATCAAAGAGGCCATGTCAGGATGTACGAAGGGTCGAATGTATCCCGGCCAGTGTGTGCTGGGAAAGGTGGGATGCTCCTCGGAGAGGGGCGGCATTCCGAAGGTCTGATCAAAGAGCCTGCTGTTGCCCTGGTACCAGTCACGAAACGGGTCCCAGGATGGGGAGCGCATGAAGGAAAAGGGAATGCGTCTCTCTGCCATGCCTGAAGTTTGCTGGAGATCTTCTGTCTGCTCTTGCTTCTGCTGAAGTTTTCTGGCAAGTTCTGTGTCCTGTCTGGAAACCCTGCAATTTATACAGTGTCCTCAGCTGACACGCCCCTTTTCTTCCACACACACACTCATGTATTAGCCCTGCATCCCCCTCCCATCCAGATATTTATAGAAGTGACTAGAATCTCTATTCATAGACAGCCCAGCACAAGAATGGAATCCTAGGAACATTTGCAGTACGGTTGAACACAGTATGGTTGAACGTCCCTCTCTCTCTCTCTCTCACACACACACACACACTAAATGGGGACATTCCATAGACTTCGATTAATCTGTTATACACAGCTAGTTATGAACACTATAACCTAACCCTAAACCACACACTAACCCTAACAGAAAGCTTTCAGCATTTTTATAATGTTAAAACAAACTTTATTTTACTATACTTTTATAGTGTTTTTAAAAATGAGGATGTTCCCAAAAGGAGGTTTTGCTCACATTTATGTTGCTGACTTTTGGGTACAAATTTGTCCTAACCTATTGTTA
>JAZGTJ010001015.1:10892-35331 GCA_036877575.1 Botia almorhae
CAAACACACACACACACACACACACACACAAACACACACACACACACAATCCGTCATTAGACAGCAGCACATAGACAGCAATGTCAGAGATCAATGTCAGAGTTGTACAGCCACAGTTCAGGTCAGCAGAGGCTCCAGAGATGCAGCTGTTAAAATCTCTGTTATAATACAGACCCAATGGGTGACTCATCACATGTTTGATAACAACAGATTTACAGTAAGAACTGGAGAACACACACAGAGGACAGATAATCTACACAGAGACAAACAGAGAGGCATCATGTATAACACAGATCAAACACAGTTTTTATAGAGAGGTTTTGCTACATTAAATTCACTTCTAAGTAGTTACAGTAAACCAGTGGATGAGTTTTCCCAGCTAGAATGTTTCCTTAATGTTTCCATTAAGTACCAAAAATGTTAAAAATGTCATTTTGAATGTTATATTAAAACGTCCAGTTTTTTAAAGATGATACAAACTTTAAGATTATTGCACGGTTATGAGAACGTTATTCAAATTGTTTAAATTCTGAAACGATTTATAAAAGGTTCCACTAAGAAGCTTGAGTTTTTTGATAACTTTGAGAGAACTTTTATAGAATGTTAGCCAAAGTTCTGAGAATGTTCCCTGTTAGTTTTCATTACTGTATTGTTTGTAGCACCATGGTGGTGAAAGGAACAGAAGACATTTTAGAAATGACCAGAAATATAGAATGACTGATTACAGAACTAAATATACAACTGATTCATTTTCACACGTGAACAGCTGGTGTATCTGAAAGCTCAGGAACCTTCCAGAATTAAACACAGAAGATCAAATGAGCGGCTACATCGACAACACCGCCCTCTGGTGCTGCCAGTCAGCAACTGCAAATGAAAGACATGCAGAAAACACAGTGCACACACAACACCTGAATCATCAATCTTAAAACAAGAGCAGGACAAAGAGGATCCATTCGAAGACAGTTTTATTATGTTTAATTATGACTCATACACTAAATCTACGGACTTTTATACAATCCAGATGTTAAGAGCTGCTCTAACTCGCATTATAAAAGAAACAGCCGATGGGAAAATCATATGTAACACTGAGGGGAGATGAGAAGTGGAAGACAAACACCATTTCCTGCATCAAAAGGTCAAAGTTCAGCTGCATGAGTGGAGGCTGCGCCTGCACTCGGTTCCCTCACAAGCTCTTTCCAGATCTCACAGGAAAACATGACAAAACGTAACTGAGAAAAGACAAACTCAGCCTCCATTAGAACAAATAAATGAGAAGAATAAATATTGTAATAAATTAAAATAAATAATTGCAGAAAATGCAAATCCATAAAACCAGCTACAGTAACGACCTGCTTCAAGAGGCATAAAACACAACAGAATTCATTTTTCTAACAATTTGTTGGTTCTGCATTTAAAATCTATTTGAAACCCAGTGCACCCAGTTCAACAGATGGACAGATTTCCAGAGTTATCTGCTGGATATCAGAGCATAAGAAGACATCACACACAAAAGTGTTTCAGAGGCGTAAACATTAGACAAACTTTTTTCATTTGCAATGACATGCCACGATAAGTTGTTTCCAATAAAACAAGGAGCAGATATTAATAAACAGGGGCAATTTTGTTTTTAATATTGGCTTTAAGGACTTGTCATAATAACCATCAATGAAAAGTGTGTTTAATTCTACCTTAAACCTTTAGCTTTCCTTCCTCACATTTTACAAGTGTGCAGTACACACAGAAAATGCTGCAGCTCTTTACAAAACAACACCAGGTAATAATTTAAAAGGTAATATTAAATAAATATACAACAAACATGAAATAAATAGCAAACACATGTATAAATCACTGAATAAATAGACAGCGTCGTTTGTCAATATGTTGTTTAGACGTGTGCGTGTACGTTTTTGCAGCCTGGTTTCAGGGTAAGTGCACCTACACTAAAGACGAGAGTTTAAAAACAACAGATTTCAGAGAACTGTACAAAGGCGGCTATATAACACAGCTCCAACAGTATTTATATGCACTAAACACAGCCAAAGTATAAGTGGAACACTGTATACAATAAGAAATATCACCAAAATGGACTGGGGTGCATCAGATGGTGCATCAGATGATGCATCAGATACAGATATTTTATAAAGATTCAGGAGTGAAGGAGAGAGAGAGAGAGAAGAGACTGAAGTCCACAGAAGAGACTCGAGTCCTACAGTTCATGTTCTGGTCTCCACTGCATCATGCCGGTATTCCACAAACAAAAGCCTCATATAATCCACTATATAACGTGGAGAATACAGTGCATAGTGTACAGCCAAAACTTGCAGCATAAATAAATAACAATCATTATAATACGAATAAAAAAACAGATTCATTTTTAAAAACGTCTAAATGGGTACATGTAAACTGCCAGAAACATGTCTGAGTGCCATTACACGTCAAAATTAAATGATTAAACGATTTGCAAATACTATTTTGCATAAAGAATGTGAAGCTTTATTAAAACTGTTAAGAAGTTTTTTGGACTAAGACATTTTATTTCCATAATGAGAAAACTGTTAAGAAAATAACATTTCATCTTAATAGTCCTTCATTGTCTCTGTATTTTTCTGCTGATTTTAGGGGTGAAACATGTTTTCTGCGCTTTACTTTAATGGTAATACATTGTAAAATGCAATATGTTTTTGTTTTTATTTGCTCATATTGAGTCTATAGAGCAGGAATATTCATTACTGCATTATATAGTGTTTCATGTTAAACCAGCTGTGTGGAAGAATTTCAGAAAGAAAGTGCTGATCTCTTTGTTCCTCAGGCTTTGAAGTTTCTTTATGTAGACAGTGGATCTCTATGTAGCGTTACATTTAATACAAAGATGATGAAAACTGACGCTGATCATCAGAATGTTTGTCAGTAACCATAGAAACTCTCAAGGGTTTCAACCAGAAACTCAACAGTGTGTAACATGACAGTGTGTAAATGACAGCGTGCAAATAATAGTGTGTAAATGACAGTGTGCAAATGACAGCGTGCAAATGACAGCGTGCAAATGAGAGCCTGCAAATGAGAGCCTGCAAATGGCAGCGTGTAAATGACAGCGTGTAAATGACAGCGTGTGAATGACAGCGTGTGAATGACAGCGTGTGAATGACAGCGTGTGAATGACAGCGTGTGAATGACAGCGTGCAAATGACGGTGTGTGAATGACAGCGTGCAAATGACGGTGTGTGAATGACAGCGTGTAAATGACAGCGTGTGAATGACAGCGTGTGAATGACAGCGTGTGAATGACAGCGTGTGAATGACAGCGTGTGAATGACAGCGTGTAAAAAGTTGATTTTAATCAGTCTAAACCTTAGCCTGTAATTCATTCTGAGACAGTTTTTAAAAAATTGCTTTCAGTTTTTAATGACTTGTTTTCTAAACTGTTTTTGTAGACTTTGTTCTTACTGCAACCAATTTAATTTGGTTTTCAAATCCGATGTTTAGAACTTTCATTTTCAAAATGTGAAGTCTGATCTGTTTGTTCAGACAGTGTATGTAACATGCATATATTGGTTGCCATAGTTACGACAAATCGGTTTGAATCCGATTCAAAGCATGTATGACTTTGAATTTGTTTGAATTTTGAATGACGTTTGAATTTGTAGTTTCATGATTTTGGATTCATGCATGTTTCTGCTGTTTACATTAAAACAACTAAACAGATCTGAGTCTGATACTCCAAAACAAACTGGGTTTCTGCTGTCTGTCTGAACACAGCGTTACTCCTTCATCTGTTTTTTCTCAGTGGTTTTTATGACTGTCCAGCCATCTGATAATCATCTGATCATCTTTTCAGACATGTCTGTCTGCTTTTATTCAGGACACATCCTGTTATAGAAGTGAACATGGACATCTGCATTGTTTACATCATGGGTCTCCAATCCATGTTCTTAGAGATCCACAGATCCGCAGTTTAGCTCCAACCAACTCCAACACACTCCAACCCAAAGACATTGATTAAACGCTTCAGGTGTTGGAGCTAAACTCTCCAGGTCTGTGGACCTCAGTGGAGACCTCTGCATTAGATGGTTGAGTCTGTAAGTCGTGCAGTTTTCCTGTCAGTACCTTCAGAATCCCGGACTCTCGTAGCTGCTTTGGCTGTAGTAACTGCGTGCTGCGCTGGGGCTTCTGCTGCGAGACCTACTGTGAGTTTTACTCCTGCTGCGGCTGCGACTGTAGCTGCTGTAACTGCTATAGCTGTAGTAACTGCGACTGCGGCTGCGACTGCGGCTAGAACTGCTGTAGCTACTTGCAGAACTGGAGGAGGACGGGCTCGGCCGGTAGTACGGGATGGGCCGCTTGCGTGCGCTACAGACAGAATAAGGAAGAGAAACAGAGAGACAGAGAGTAACAGACAGAGAGAGAGAGAGACAGAGAGAGAGAAGGAAAGAGGGAGAGAGAGAGAGGAAGGTAAACGATGTCATTTTCATATAATACTAAGCACTCACATAACCACTTTGACCACATCACAACAACAACAAATAGGTTGTAAATCAATCAAAAGACCCGGATTCTCTCTGCTGGTTATAATCCAACAGGTTTAAACCAGGTCTACCAGCTGGTAGTCTGATAATCAAACATCTAAACCAGCTAATAAGCATAAATAAATAGCTTAGGACAGCTAGAAATTTAGCCAGAACAATCATCATTATAATATTCTGTCTGAATTTTAAATGTAAATTATGTTATTGTGGTCAAAGAGGTGAAAATACTGTCAGCTTGCTAAAGCAGTGGTTAGTTTCTGCAGAAGACACCTGGTGAGGGATTTTCAGCTTTGATTAGCAATTGTTAATCATGAAACATGAAACAATATTTAAACATACTGCAAACGCGTGTCATGGGCTACATATTCAAACTCCTACATGATGTTAAGCACATGCACACTCCAGTAAGTCTGAAGCATTAGTTGTGACTGTACAGTAAGCCAAAGATAAAGATTACAACAGACAACTGACTCTGAACTTCTGAAGAGACTGAGACTCGCTGTACTTACAAACATGAGTGTTAATATAATCATCCTTAACAGATCAGAACATGCTGAACTACAAATCTTTACATGTAATATTTGTTGACTGAAAGTTTTAAGGCATCAAAACTCAACAAATAAAATCATAAAATAACACTTGATTTTCAAACCCAGAGAGCCGACCTGTGGCTAACTACCTACACAACCTACATGCATGCAAATAAAAATAAACATTTATAAAACATTTGAACTTTTATAAAAACCTGAACATGTCAATATATTTTTAGTCAATTCATTTTATTTTAGGCACATTTTAAACTGAATAATTATACTGCAAACTTTTTGCAACAGCTTTCTCTATGATGCCTTGCTATTCTGTCTATGTAGGCACCTAACTAGGTTTTGGAACACAGCCCTAGAGGTTCTTGATGTGTCTGCATCATTACACTGTAGGATTGTTAGTGCTGATCTCTGAAGAATCCAGGAGGATGTTTTGTGACGTAAATTTAAAATGTAAGAACAATAAAGATTAAGGGATTAGGAGACACTCTGAGTAAGAGAGAGAGTGTGTTAGACAGAGCGAGAGACGGGATAGTAAATATAGCTGTACTCGTGGGACACTGCAGGCTGCTTCACCAAACAGGTTCAGAAGCAAACTAGGGGGTCCAGATGCATGGCAACGGTTACCATGGTAACCAATGCCTGCAGATCAGCATCATTCCACTCTGAAGTCTTCAAGTGCACCTTCACACAGGAAAGAGTGAACACAACTAACACATCAGAGCTCAGTAATTGGACAAAACCTGCGACAAATCTGGTGTGGGTGTTGCGTGTCATGCAGGAAATATCATGTGTAACCTTACAAGCAGTTTCTGGAAATAAACACAAAGTTTGGAAATTAAACATTTTGAACATACCAAATACTACTAATTCTCAAATGTGTTAAACTTTGCACAAAAATCGTTCTGCTGACAATACTGAGAGAAAACAACATTTTTATTGAATAAATAAAATGGTAATTAACAGTGGTGGTTAAATTAGCTGCTATTTGACGTCACGCGCTGCATCGACATCAATATTCACTGACTGCAGCCATTTCAATGAGTGCAGAAATCCTGCAGTACACAATCTGGCCTGTAGAGTCCAGTGTTTCCTTCATTTACCTCCACACACACGAGAAAACAAGATCTGTTCCTACACTGTATTCAAAAGGACATTTCTGTATCCTCTAAATGATTAAACTGATGTATCCATACAGCGATTCAATCACCCTGTTCCCTGTTAGCTGGGCACACCTGTCAAACACATTACCTGGTGATCCTGCGAGCTTCCATGAAGCTGGGTGAGTCTCTCCGTCTCTTCCGAATGGGAGAATAACTGCGAGACCGCCGGCGAGCTCTCTCTGCGTCTGAATGATGAGGGCTGTCTCGCTCTCTGCAGACAGACAGGTAGACATGTATGTGTTGTTTTTGTGATGATTGGACAGTGTGTGTGTGTGTGTGTGTGTGTGTGTAAACATGGTTTATGCCACAAACTGCCTCACAATTGATTATGGACTGAGATCATCTGTCTTTATTATCTTTATTTCCCACAATTAAGTCTCTCCTTTGTTTACATTTTTTTAAATCCCAGTTTGAAGCATAAAATTGCAGTTACTTTACAACTGACCCTGTGAATCAGGGTATTTTGAACACTGATCTGTTACATACTTGCCCAATAACTGATTTTTGTTTAGTTGTACCCAGACATAATAGTATATATAGTATATATAGGTAATATAGTAGCCGGATCTTCTTTCTGATTACAGAAAGACATTTTCCATTTTCTGGGAAATCAGACCTGACAGCTCAAATTATAAATCATTATTATAAACTTACTGTTGTAAATCAGGGTCAAATAAAGAGATGATAAAACTTCATTTTTTCAAAACACAAGTTGCAGCTTTAATGCTGCTATTGGACTGTAAGGTGATAGCAGTGTACAGTGAGTGTATATCTGCAGCTGGGAGATACCTGGAGTTGTCCTGCCGCACATGTGGTGATTTGTTCTTGCTGGCATCTCGTTCTCTAGAACGAGGTGGTGAGGAAGATCTCGCACTGCTCCAGGACCTGCTCCTCTGTCGACCACTTCTGCTCTTCTTCTTCTTCTTGGACGTGTTCTTGTGTCGACCTGGAGACACAGAGGAGCTCCGGTGAGGGTTCTCCCCTCGCCCGCGGTGGTGCCGTTTCAATGCATGAGATCCTTTCCTCCTGTGAGAACACCAGCAGATGCTTTACAGTGCTTCATTATCAAGAGTAACTTCTCAAGGTGTTACTGCTCTTTCATGCTTCATAAACACTCTGAAGGTTCCTAAAATGTTCTTCACAACAATGCCATACAAGAACCGTTCTTTGGTTTTCAGAAAAAGAACCATTAAGTCAAAGGTTGTTAAACAGACCATTTCTTGTTTATCTTTTTACAGTCTAAAGAACCTCTTTCCACTACATAGAAACCTCTGTGAAACAGAAAGGTTCTACAGACGTTAAAGGTTCTTTATGCAACCATGCAGCCAAAAATGGTTCTTCTTGGCATCGTTGTGAAAAACCTTTCAAGAACCTTTATCAGAGTGTAGTAAAAGTGATTAAGATATGTCCAGGTCTTTCTCTGCTCTTACTTTTTGTGATTCCTAGTTTTACTGTGCGGCTCACGCTGGGAGTCACTGCTGCGTGCCGGCGAGTGAGTCGTCTTCTCTCGAACCTTCGGCCGCCCACCGCGTCTCCCTGAAGCTTCAGAGAGCGGCCTGACGTCTGCGCAGGCGTCTTCTGTCTGCGTGGGACTCTTGGAAAGGGCTGCGTGGTGTTTAGCACCTCTCAGATGAGGTGACCCATGTGTCTGTGAGCCCGAGGGTGACTGAGCCAGAGGTCCAAGTTTCTGGAGGTGAGTTAGAACCAACAAACCAAACAAAGGAAAAGGGAGAAATAAATGTGAAAAATTCAACCAGAACGCTGAAATTACAATCTCTTTCCTCCTGGACCAAAGAGCGTTATGGTGTACTTGCCAAAAAATATCTAAAAGGAAGTGCTAGAACTTCTCTCTGGCTTACAGACAGTTCTGTATGTGCAGCACATGCAATACTGGGCATGCAAAACCATCATGATTTGAAAGGAAAAGTCCCAAAAGAAACCAAAAACAGAAAGGGGAGAATATGCCAAACTGTATGAGAGAGAGATAATAAAGAGCGACAGAGATTGCAGTATAAAGAAGAGAGAGAGAACTTTGATCAATTACAGAAAGAACTATAAACAAAAGGTGAAAAATAAAAACAGAAAAAAAGACAACTTGACAGAACATCACAGAAATGGAAGGAACGAAATAAAGAATCACAAGAACAGATTGAATCGAATCAGAAAACAATCGGTCTTCTACAGATCTTGCTTGTGGATTGTTTTGACCTGCAGACAATTGCTGAGATGGTGCAGCGACCCATTTCCTGTTTTAACTGCTTTTACATGGTGTTATTCTGTTTGTTTCAACTCCCTTTTGGTTAACATCCACTTACCAATAAAGTGTCATTCCCTCCTTTAGTAGGTAAGGTATGAAGAGAAGGGAAAAGTGGGGCAACATAAGTGCATCATTAGATTCACAAAATGCAAGAGAAACAGACACAACCCCGTCCCTGGATAGTGAGTATGAAACAATGCATGAGAATCAAATCAAAGAGAGAGAGAGAGAGAGACACAGAGAAAGAAATCAAATCAATACGACTGTCACAGTGTGTGTGGGCTAAAACACACTGCACTGTTTGAAGATGTTGAGTGTGACATCATACAGCTGTGAGCGTATCTCACTGGTTACTCTCAGTTTCGGACTTTAACGGGCAGGGCTGTACAGTACTTGAGAAATTGTACTTCATTATTCAAATCGTACTGAAGTATAGTATGCAGTATGCACTCTTCCATCTCCTGTGAAGCACACAGCTCACCGCAGCTTCAGAACACAAGCTTTGCATGTAACTGCACACATGTGTTTCTGTTAGTTCAGTTCTACATGTGGTCCTGCTACACTGAGTCTGTTACAGTCACATTTCTGTTACTGCACACACATTTGGTTTGGTTTTACAAACTAAACAATAAACCTGAAATATCTCGTCTATAACGCTCCTATAATGTGTACATGTGTGTTTCAGTCTAATCTAACTGTGTTTTACACAAATACTGTATATCATTTACACACGCGTGATGCTGGTTTAAACCCGCTCGACTTGAACACGTACGACAGGGAAGAAATAAAGTCGAATGGGTTTGGATTTTTATTGTGTTGAATTTGTGTAGAATTTAGGAGGCTGGTCAGTAAATGATGAGTAAAAGTTTATTTTTGGGGGGAAACTGTTTCGTAACATGAACTGAAGTACATCTACTCTTCAGTTCAGTTGGTTTAGTATGAGAAAAATCAATCAAAATGTGTTTCAGACACAGTACCAATAAACTGAAGTACAATTTCTCTTGTACTTTTACAACCCAGTATGTGTCACATGTTAAACTTTAGGAGTTTCTGAACTAACATTCAGATGTTAATCTAAAAGCTAACAGACATAAACTGAACGCTACAAAAATGCTTTTTTACTTATTTACTTACATGGAGTCTATAAAAACAAAAAAAATCCTAAAACTAATAATCTTTAGTGGTGGAATTGGGGTCATATGAACATATAAAATTGGCGCTATATAATTCATCTGTTTCTTTCACTACAATAACTAAAGCTGGTGATTTAAACATACAATATAAAGACTGTTCATTTCTTACTGTTCAGAAGATATTTCTGATAGACCTCAAACGCTAACAACTGAAAAAAACAGAAATCTAAATCTCTAACAATATCATCTAAGCTGCACCAGTCGTTCCAGGAGGAAAGATCCCATTTATTTTCATATTTTCTTAATTCAATCAATATCATAATTTATCTTCTAGGAGAAAATAAATGGGAAAAATACCTCCGGAACCAAAGCCATCAAACAATTCTGGTGTTTTCTGTTGCGCTCCGTAATGTGATTCAAATTTAAATGGATTTCAAATTTAAAATAATACTGAGAACAAACACAGCTAAGCGTTAGCCTCAGATCTTTCAGAAGCAGCCCGTGTGTATCCAGAGATAAAGGGTAAGTGACCAAATCATGACACGTACAGAACCAGTTCACCAAAGACAAAAGGAATGCGGCACAGACAGGAAATGCATTCTACCGAAAAAATAAGAACAAAAAAAACGCAGACGAGAGATGGACCTGTGGGGGGGGCAGTGTACCGAACACTGAAGCATGACAGCAGAGGTGGATTTCAGATTGAAAAAAGGGCGAAATAGAGAATGAAAGTAGAGCAAACAAATCTAAAGGAAAAAAACAATGAAAACAACCCGCCAACCTTTGAACTTCCTCAGATAAACAAAGAGAGAAAGAGAGAGAGACACTGATGTCAAGCTAGGGTGCTTCTCACATTCTCCACGTGCGTAGGCAGAGCAATACCTACCTTCCACCAATCAGTGACACGGATGCAATATCAACAAAACAAAGGAAGAAAAAGGAACAAAAAACAAAGGAAAAGAAAAATCTCCGCAGCGAAATGGGAAAAAGACAATGAATTCTTTTAGTATCCAGGCTAAGACCACTGATTCACAGACTAAGGAGACAATTCCAACAAAACAAAGCAAACGAAAGAGTAGACATATATGAGAAATGGTTTAAGACAGAACCAAATCCAAACGAAATGGCAACTAAACCAGAAATGAACGTCCGAAAGCAATCTACATGAATTGCTGTCTTTTCCGCTTGAACACAGCTGCAGCCACATTCTACCGGTCGTTAAAGAGCGTTTGGGTCAGATGTTACATTTGCTGGAAGGAAATTAAAGGTCAAAGGCATGCATGTGGTAGAAGCAGGACAGGACAACAAACAGCACAGATGAGTGGGGTGGGTGGGCAGGTGGGTGGAGCTAGGAAGGGGGTGTTGGGCGGAGGGCGGTCACTGCTAAGATGGAGAACTAACAGTGTAAAGGGACCCCAGTCACCTTCAAAAAGCCATATCATGTGATACAGCCCTTGATTCATCTGCGCAATACTAATACGTGGGTTTTAAAAATAGTTTGTTTAAAGCTACAATCCGTAACTTTTTTAGGGTGAAAATGAACTAGCAAGTACATGACAGATCAGTGTTCAAAACTCTAATCTCCTCACCATGATTCACAACTGTACGTTTATAATAATGATTTATCATTTGAACTGCTGGGTCAGATTTCACAGGAAATGTAAGTTTGACATCACCACCTAATTGAAAGTTATTTAATGCAATAACAGGCTTCAAACAGAGGAGGCAAAAGTTACGGATTGCAGCTTTAACGTACATTTGATCTCAGCAATTGCCAAATTTCGTTTCGAAGTAAAGAGCACCACATTTGTGTCAGGAATGGTTTAGACCCCTATATTCTAAATCCAAATGGCTTGGGTCCCTTTTAGTTGAACAACTTTACTACATTTTTTTATTGTCCTGTTTAGTTTTCTAATGTTAACAGAGTATTCGTCTGTGTCTGTGAAATCTAGACAAACAATACACAACTGAAACATAGACAGACCTGGAAAACAGACACCTGTTTACTCTAGAACAACATACCCCTCTTAGTGAATTATAAATCAATCTATAGCTTGTTTGAACCACAGATATGAACAAAGAGATGCCGAATTAGCAGAATGTGATCATTCCGGAATTATAGCAAACAGCATGTGAGGCTCATGATATCTCTCTTATCTTTGAACTCTTTACCGCATACAGTATCAGTTCTGAAGACAACATGCAGGTCTCATACCGCCTGCAGGCTCTCGGTACCTCACACACATCTGTGCTACTGTGCAGGAAATGAGACTTTAATCTGTATTGACAAGAAAAACTCATACACATACCCCGTTTAATCTACTCGGTCCAGTTCCAAACCACATGAGTGCTTTTTACAAACAAGACAGAAAAGTTTGGGCATTTATTTGTGGGAAGAATATCATTTGAATTTGTAGAAATGAATAAAACAGGCATGAATTGAGCAAATGAAAGGAGAGCACATGAGACCTGCTAATAACCCGCATGCAAACCTGTTTCGTGTGTGTGAGCAGACATATGAAGAAGCTCTTCACTGGTGAGGAAACCACCTTCATGTCTGAGTAACTGATCCTTACAGCAGCCACATTACATGTGTAAATACTCACATCTGTGCACAACAAAATCTTCTGGAATATTTGTCATGAGTTTAACTGATAAATGACCTTCACTGTCAGAATATCATATAATATCTCTGAACATACTGCAATATACAAATAAAACAACATAGCTCACCCAAAACATAAAGTACATAAAGTACATAAAGAACCATCAACATATATCATCAATACATCTTCACAATCTTGTTGAATTAATTTCTGTTCCATAAAAGTGAAACAGGGTCTGTGGATGTTGAGCCCCACAAATGACAAAAATGGTAAACTATACATTTAGGTATTAAATAAATACAATGTACACTGTTCTCCATAATACCATGTATTGTGTATTTGTTTCTGTTTTAATTTTTTATCTTTTCTTATTTCTATACTTCTTTCTTGTCTCGACTAGTTTTTCTAAAACTTGTTTCTGTAAAGCTGCTTTGCAACTCAAATTAAAAAAGATTTTAATGCTGCAATTAGTAACTATTTGGTTCTCAGTCTGTAACTTTATTTGGTTCTCAGTCTGTAAATCAATTTGGTTCTCAGTCTGTAACTCTATTTGGTTTTTAGTCTGTAAATCTATTTGGTTCTCAGTCTGTAAATCTATTTGGTTCTCAGTCTGTAACTATTTGGTTCTCAGTCTGTAATTCTATTTGGTTCTCAGTCTGTAACTATTTGGTTCTCAGTCTGTAACTCTATTTGGTTCTCAGTCTGTAAATCAATTTGGTTCTCAGTCTGTAACTCTATTTGGTTTTCAGTCTGTAAATCTATTTGGTTCTAAGTCTGTAACTATTTGGTTCTTAGTCTGTAACTCTATTTGGTTCTCAGTCTGTAACTCTATTTGGTTCTCAGTCTGTAAATCAATTTGGTTCTCAACCTTTAACTCTGTTTGGTTCTCAGTCTGTAACTCTATTTGGTTCTCAGTCTGTAAATCTATTTGGTTCTCAACCTGTAACTCTGTTTGGTTCTCAATCTGTAACTCAATCTTCTCAATCTGAGCCAGTATAAGATAGATCAGTGTTTAACACTGTATCCAACAGTTTTATGACTCAAACAGAGATGGAGATAAAGAGGCAAAAAATTTGGATTGCAGCTTCAAACAGAAACACAAGCAGAAAGTGCAAATCTTCAACTGGCTGACTGTTTGTCTTAGCTGGGTGGTGGATTTCTATAAAACTCCTAAAGTAAAACTGGCTGAGAAAACCCACATCTTTACAGCACCACCCAATGGTTCCAAAATGTTTTGTTTGCACTGTAGGGAAGGAATTTTTAAACAGAGCCTGCCAGTCTTCAACATTCATTCATTTATTCATTCATTCATTCTCTTTCTAGAACCGAAAAGGTCAAAATGACTGATGAATGAAACAAAGCACAAAGCTCTTAATGAAGAGCAATGATGAATATCTTTGGGTTAAAGCCTCCCTCACAAACACAAACATGACTTCAGAACAGAAAACAACTCACTACATGGAGCCAAAGGAGAAATATTCACATAGACATGAGTGAGGGAGAAAAGTCAGCTGGACCAGGTTTGTGTGTGAGAGAGAAAGAGAGCGATTAGATTATCTGACTGCAAACGGACGAGAGAACACATGAAGCTGAAGTAGAGAAGACTACATACATCGTTGCCTTTATTCCCCTCTGTGTGGTCAGCTCCGGATTCTTTTCCATTGCGGACACGAGCGCTGTGGCTGCCATTCTGCCGTGTGATTGGCTGCTCAGTTCTGGGAGACGGGCTGTGGTTTCCTTCCTGTTTCAGTCTGTCGTTTCTGCACTTCACTTCTGATCTGTTTGGAGAGCAGTCAGATTGAATCTGGTTTGATGCATGTGATATAGTAGCTGAATCTTCTTTCTGTTTAAAAATGGACTTTTATTGTGAAATCAGACCTGACAGCTCAAATTATAAATCATTATTATAAACTTACTGTTGTGAATCAGGGTACAGTAAGAAGATCTGTTATGTACTTGCTCTTAAACTGATTTGTGTTCATTATATAACAGATTGCAGCTTTAATGAGAGGTTTTACTACAGTAACTATGGTAATTTTGCTAATGGCAAACATGGTGAACAATGGTGTGTTACCTGCTGGCTGATCTGGAGACACTAGCTGTAGATGAGACAGATCCACTGCGAGAACTACAGCAGCTGCCTGTGTGCTGATCCAGCCGGCAGGGAGACTCCAGGGAAGACCTGCAGGCAACAAACACATACACAGCACACTGTAAATGAAAATTCTCTCATCATTTACAGTTACAGAAAACATTTATTAACAAACGCGGGATTAACTATGGATTAGCTTTATGGTGGATTGATATGCTTTTTTGAGCTCCAAAATCTCGGGCACCATTCACTGCCATTATAAAGCTGTGAGTGTCAGGATGTGTGGATCACAGATGACTGCAGAAATCCACTGAGCTCCCAGCTGAATTCTCCAGCTGTATGTGGCTTCAGTGTGGGCCTCAGTTTCATTACAGCAATTATAATACATAAACCATTATTATCTGCATGTTGAATCAATGCATATTTACAGCTGAAATACGGAGCATTTGATCATTTTGGAAAAGAAATAAAACAAAGTCACTCGCCTCTTCCTGTGTTTGTTCTTGTCTTTGTGTTTGTTTCTGGGGCTTCCAGATCTGAAAAGGTAGAAAGAGTGGCATTCATTTAAAAAGTGAGTTCATGATTTTAGGAGAAATGTAGTGGATTACAACCGAGCATGAGAATTAGATGTCAGGAAAACAGGTGAGCATTCGGACTGTGTGTGACTCTAACATGAGCTCAGTTACCTGTGTCTCCTCTTTCTCCTGGAGCCAGAGGTGGACCTGTGGGGTCAGATATCACACTGTGAACATCAGATCTTCAGCAATAACAGCAGCAGCTTACAGCTGTGGTTTACACTGAAAATGAAAGCCCTGATTCTAAAGACCTCTGTAGTGTTGATCTGCAGAAACCAGGTCACCAGGACATAAGAGGGAGAACTCTGACCCTGTGGGATGCTTTTAATCTTGTGCATTGAGGTGTGCGTCATATACACACATACATAAATATGTGCATCAAATACACACATACATCAATCGTCACTGATTCCGTCAGAAACAGGGTTTAAAATCAACACTGACAGTTTACTGGTCAATGTGGCAAGTAATTTATAGATTGTATCACAGTGGCTACAAACTGTAGACGCTCACAAACGCACAACGACACAAGCACATACTCGCGCACACGCGCGCAGCCACAAGCACACACACACACACCTGTCTCTTTTGTGTTTCTTGTTGCTTCTCTTCCTCTTTTCTCTGCGGGTGGGAGACGAGCTCTCAGCTCTGTGAGACATAAACAGCAACAAAAGTGATGCATGAAATGTCACACACACACACACACACAAACATGTTTGTTTGACTAAACGAGTGAGGTCATTCCATAAGCGTCCATTAATGTTATTATATATAATGACCCCCGACCCCTAACTCTCACACAAACATGTGCATTACATGTGACATGAGATTTAAAGAAAAACATGATTTGGCTGATTTTTGTTTAGTGAGGACCAGTACACACACAAACACACACAATCGCTGCACTTCCTCACTCACAGACGCAGAGACGAGTGTCTAATGTATGACAGATGATCACAGATCTGTCAATCAGAGCAGCAAACTCGGCTCAATCTAATACAGATTAAAGTTGCTTGTCTGCTTCGCTATACATTTATAATCTGCATTCTGACAATCTGTTCACAGATACTCAGATCAGAGTTATTTAACAGCTCTACCGAAATCAGTCACTGGACATTTTAAAAAAAATAAAACTTTCAAAATAACATTTTTAATGTTTTTGTTTGTTAATGTTTGCTAAAATTGCTAGCTGGGTCCCAGCAGGAGCTGAACGCCCAAACCATCAGCCAAAACCGTCAGCTGTCGGACAGGAAGTTTAGTTTTTAAAGAGCCAATCAATTCTGTCTTGTTTTGTTGACTTTAGAGATTCCAGATGTCACCTTCACTCTCCAGCTAAATAGATCTGCATTAGACTCAAGCATCACACACACCAATCAACAGATCATTTCTGAAGAAACTAACCGACTGTGTCGTCTTTTTTTCTTCTTCCTCTTCTTTGGTCGAGGGGAGGGAGAGCTGCTGGACTTTCTCTTGGATCTAATGTGAAGGGCAGGAAATGAGGTACAAGATTTACACAACTTCCTGTGGTCTGTTTAATGTCCTGTACGTCCGGGCAAATTATCCATCTTTGATATGTGAGGTTACTATAAAAATATATTTTTACAATAGTGATACTTTTGGACCAATGAGATTTCACAATGGGCAGGCGCTACCTCGCAGAATGACGCAGAAATGGCAGCAACAGAGAAAACGTTCTGTCGCTTGTCGTAGGTGATTAGAACAAAAACAGAAACAACTTCATCACGTGTAGCTTAAACACATTTTATTTATAATATAATATAATGTTAATATACACTGTTATTCTGTGCACATCTAGTCTAATCTTTATAAAGCTAGCAACAAAAGAATTCCACAGGCTAAATGTAATGAATATAGTGGTCTCCTCTTTCATTATTTCTGCTTGTGTGTTTGTGTGGAGGTCAGATGCTTGTGGCTGTCTGTTTACCTGCCGTCATCATAAGTAGCTGAATTATGATCATGATATTCTCCATCCCAGTCATAACCTTCCTCATAGCCATCAGAGTTCTCCACCTGGTCTTCATCTTCATGAGGAACCAGCCTGACCCTGTGCATGCGGAAGATCGTGGACAGCAGTTAAAGGAATAATTCAGTTGGCACTGAATGGTGCCTGAGATTGGAAGCTCCAATAACATGAATAAATTAAAGGTGAATTGTCATTTTTGGAAGAACTATTCCTTTAAGACTTGCTTTGATAAAATGCAAAACAGCAAATGTCTTGATTGTTTCTCTTACAATGATGGTCCCAAACTGCAGCACATGAGGTGATGATGGGGGCACATAAACTGTTTGATTTTAAATAAGGTCATTCAAACCAAGTTCATGTGTTTCTCACAGGCAAAAGGTTAAAAGGTTTACAGCACAACGCTAAGTAAAATAAATGAGCCAATCAAATTACCCGATCAATCTATCTTTATTTTCTGAAATATTTTTTTCTTTTCAGAAAAAACTTCTTTTCAGTTTTGCATTACAACATCATCCATGCATTTGCCTTAAAGTAAACACTTAAAAACAAATAATATGTTAGTTGTCTGAAAGACAGCACAGGTGCACATAAATTAAAACTAACAGATTTCCTTTCAGTGTGCAAACAGGCAATTTCTCTCTCTCTCTAGCTCTCTCTCTCATACACACACTCTCACACACACACACACACACACACACACACACTCACACAGTCTCCTCAGGCTGTGTACAGATGGGCTGAATCTCTCATTTCAAACTCTGAACTCATCCTTGTTATTTTTCCTGACACATCTGCATAATATTCGCATTCTAATATTAAAAATGTCCTTATCCAAAAAACATCTTTAATATTGAAATGCTAAGAACATATTATGTATATAGCCTGTATATAAACATGATTATTAATACTATGGCCCAGAGTGTAGTGTTTAACTCTGCCCATCACAGCTGTATTATAGATGATCCCTCTGTCCGTCTTTACATTGTCATTAATCACAGTAATGTTGTGTCACACACAGTCAGATTACACAATACTGTCTGAGTGAAGGAAACACACACTTTATTCAATTACTGTTGGGAAATAAGAACAGACAGAAGCAGATCAATGGTTTCCTCATTTACTGACACACATCAGAGCGTGAAAGCTTTACTCACGGTGGGCGAGGGTTCGAGCCCTCTCGCAGTATCACGCCCTCTTTCTCCATCAACATCTGACGGAACGTTTCGACCTTCTGCTTGATTTCCTCTTCAGAATACCTGCAAGCAGAGAAAAGTGAGGACGGTGAAATGAAAAATACATGCACAGGGTGTTTCAGAAAATCACACATCTTAGGTTTTCATGTTTTATACCGTAGATGTAACGTTTCGTATACTGTACAAACTGTACATTCTATGCCCCTACACCAACACAAATCTCACCCTCACAGAAAACCTTCTGCTGTTTTAGATTTTCAGGGTCAAATTTCTGGTATTTCTATATTTGTGGGGACATTTGGTCCCCATGACGTAATGAAAACCAGACCACACACACTCACGTTTATAAGTCAAGCATCATTATTGTTATTGTTCATTCTCAGGGTTAGTGATTAATAGGCAAAAATAATGCCTCAAATCAGCCTGTTCTTCATTTTCTGATGATTATCTCCTTTCTCTGCGATAACACCGGCAGGATCTGGAGGACACAACGGCATGGATGACTTTGGAATGCACTTCTTTCATCTATTGCAGCAATCAACCACCTAGCAACAGCCTAGCAACCAAATTCTGAATGAGCAACAATATTCCTGTCTGTTGACTATAATTATACTGTAACAAAAATAAGACAGTTGATTTGCTCAAAACAAAGAAAAACAGCCACGTTTCCGAAAACAACAGGCTGAAAACTTTTAACTATTATTATACAGTTAGTCAGCCAGTAAGACTCTCTGATCCTGGACCAGACATATGAAAACTGAGCAGGTCTGTGAACATACAGTGGGACACAATCCTCTGATCTCAAATCAGTGGTGACTATGATGTTCACTCACAATGTTCAGATCAAACATTTCTCTGTCTATTTGGAAGTAGGACACTCATATAACTGACTGCTGCTTCTCTGTGAGAAACTACTTTCAACAGCCAATTAAACAGAATTCTCTCGTGAAATCAGCGTAATTATTTAACGCTTGCCCCAAAAAGACCTGAAAATACAAAATTAACAGACTGTGTATGACAGTATATGTGTGTCACACCTAAAACAGTCACTGAATTTGATGTAAAATATGAAAGCAGGTTCCATCCACACACACACACACACACACACACACATATACACACATACACACATATATCCACACACACACACACACACATACACACACACACACACACACATACACACATATATCCACACACACACAAACACACACACACACACGCTGCTAGAGCTTCTCTCAGCAACCTCAGTGAGTCTCTTCATATCACTTTTTCTTTTGTTCTCTAATTTGTGGAGAGGAGAAAAAGAGTCTGAGACGTGCTAAAATGAGCAAACAAAATTCAGCAGGCAAACATTTATTCTGCCAAGCATGTGGATATTAAACACGCCTCCAGTGTGTAGCCATGAGGAAATGCGATTACTGCATTTTGCGTGTGTGTGTGTGTGTGTGTGTGTGTGTGTGTGTAAGACCACAGGCTTGGGCCACACAATTTGCTCTGGCTGTATTCACACAGCTGCCTGCAGGGGACGCCAGATAAAGAGCAACTGAATGTCATTATGCAGAAATCTGTGGGCGGCAGACTTCAGCTGAAACCGTGCTGTACATCTTATCTGAATCCTTGCCTGACTACAGAAGAGAATAGAGTACATACATTTCTATACATTTGATCAGTATGTGTTCCCTGGTTTTAAACCCACAACCTTTTGTGCAGCTAACACAATACTCTACCAGTTGAGCTACAGGAACACCTGTATTTGTTTTCTGTAAAGTAAATAAAGTTAAATACAGAAGCATGAAAACTACACACAAAAAGAATGCAGATGATATCTGTGAGATGTGACAACACCAGTGTGCTACACCAGTAACACAGGTGACAGGAAATGGCATGATATTCCTCATGCTTTCGATTGACACAATCCATAAGGAGATAAACACTGTTCTAATGTAACGTTTACTTTGATAACTACAGGAAGTTAACAATAAACATCTGACAACAGCAATGCAGTTAAACAATGAGTGAACTATAAAAAACACAAAAACAACCAATGAAGAAACAGACAAATAAATGCCTTTGACTTGAACAGCAGGTCAGACAGACACATCTCACTTCTTCTATTATTCACCTGCTTCTATATCAAATACCAGAAACTTTAGGACACCACTAGGAGCCCCTAGTGGAGGGCAATAGAATTACAAATGGTACCTAGTAACAGGCTTTGACTGTTACAAAAGAATATAGATTGTACAGCTAAAACATAGATACATTTGAAGAGAAAAGTTCATGTTTATATTTTTACAAAACAATCAGAAACTGAGAATAGTTTCATCTAAATAATATTGTGCTTCTTTACTCCATGTTTTTGTGCTGTGTGTTTTATTTTGATCAGAGTTTAGCAGGCAGCTGAGCATCTCACTGGCTTTCTGGAGCACCGTCGCTTTCTGAAGCCGCTATGTGATGGTAAATACGACACATGACGCATTTGTTGCGATGACTGCTTGCACCTGCTGTCTGGTTAAAGGAGACTGGTCTAACCAAGGGCAACCACTGTGCATTCAGCTGGGCTGGTAATATATGGCATTACAGTAGCAGGTTCTATCAGACATTGCCCACAGCATCGGCACACAGCAGTGCATCAAAACAAGATGTGTGTGCAGCCAAACTTTTTTACTCTAAAAGGTTTTTGCTGGAGGGCAGCTGGATAATGCTACTTAGCAAATCCATTCCGACATATGCACACATGCACACAAGATAAAAAATAATTTGTACCTTTTTTGTGTAATATGAAGAGATGAGATTGGACAGCGCACACACGCACACACAGGATATTCAGAACTGAACAATGACACACTTACTACTTACCATGTTAAATACAGCATATAGTGTATGCTAATATTATTGTTTAATAGCATGAACGCTTTATGCAATGCTAAACCTTTCAGGATAATAAGAGATGTATTTATTTTATTTATTTCAGTGACAAATATGCTAGTTTTGCATTTTTTAATCCAATTTTGTTTAAAAATGTCTTTTGGCAAAATGTCTAATGACTAAGAATTATAGAGAACAAATCTCATTATTAATATCTCATGATATTGCTTTATTACCACACCGGAAATAAAATGTGAAGTCAAGTACACTTGTAAATAACATTTCAATAAATGACACACTACACAGTATACAGTATAGTAGCCCGTATACAGTAAGCACATGTTAAAGTGCTGTTCATGCACGCCAGCAGGGGGTGCCAGCCATGTTTACAAACAACAGATGAATCGCCCATTTTGGCCGAGATGAATATTGGGTTGATAAGCCAATTAGATTTTAATGAGAGGAGCGTCATTAGCAGAACAATCCCGGGACATTCATGCAGTGCTGTTTAGCAGCAGTTAATCGATGGACGTGATTAACCTGGTTGAATAGCTTCTACTCCCCCGAGTAGAACCTCACAAACTGAACACATCAATGAGGATATAGAGATGGATTATAGATGCTTTCTCCTAATAAAACCACATCCTGCCCCAGCTGAATCTTACTGACCATTACTGGCTATCCATACGTCTCCTCATGGCATGAAATTAAATCCTAGCTAACAGGGAATGTTTTCAAAATGTTGTCGTTTTTTAAACGTTTTCTAGAAATTCCTTTCAACATTCTTAAGACGTTCTCACAGTAAGGTTAGTAGAACTGTTTCTAACGCTATATATCATACATAGCAAAAACGTTATTCTTCAGTTGTTAGTGGAACACTTAAAAATGTCACATTTTGTCGTTATGGACAACCTAAACTTGATAGCTGGATTGGTTAATTAATTAGAGTGTTTCACTAAAAGAGGAATCCCCACCATAATTACACAGTTCAGGAGACAAAAAACTCTTTTATCTTGTCTATAATCAGGAGTTTTCACTGACAATCTCAGATTAAAGAACACCAGGCCAATCTGACATGAGAATTTACGAAAGTGCTTTGAGTTGATATGATTGGTTGGTGGTTGTAGGTTCTCAGGACCAATCAGAACATTCACACAGAGCTCTTATGTATAATCATGCCCTCAAACACAGAATGAACCGCTTCCTCTTCGCTCACTGGAGTCTGTGGAAGTCATTCACCCGTCCATTGATCTCTCCTCTCAGATGTCTTCTCAGGGGAATGTTTAATAATACATGAAGCTTCCTCCTGGTCTCCATCTGTCCACCTCTGAACATGGAATGGGCTGATCATGAAGGTGGGGCTGACCAGAGGGCAACATTGATCAGGTGGAGGGGCTAATCATTGGGGAGGGGCTGCTGTGGACTGTGGCTGTAGAGTGAATGAACAGTAAGCTGCTCCAGAGAACAGCAACACTCCACTAATTGGTTCCTGCTGGGATGAAAATGCCACACAAGCAACTCTGTCTGAAGTAATAGAGATTCTTGCTTTCTATGTATTGCTGCTCTATATTTTAAAATGAGTTAATGATTAATCTTATGTATGTATGTGTGTGTGTGTGTGTGTGTATGTGTGTGTGTTACAAATGTTGTGTTCCTCATCTAATCTGTGTAATACAGTCTAATCTGCAGATACACACACTGTGTGTGTGTGTTATGGGAGTGTGTATAGAAGAGATTACAGGGTTAAATATGTGGGGGATTCACAACTGCTTTATATTCACTGCATGAGAGAAGAGCCCCCTGTCGCCATTATAGCCACTGCTGCCCAATTTTATTGCCCCTGCTGCTCCACTACCCATACAATTACCCCTCACATCTTCTATCTGCCCTTCTTCCCTGATGCCCCTGTTTATAAATAAAAAAATTATAAATAAACATTCTTAGATCAAAAAACAGAAATGAATATTTTGTCACAATTAATTCTCTCTCATAGCATTAAATTTCTTTCTTTATCTAGAATACTGAGGAAAGATTAAGAACTATGTTCACATCAATCTCTTCTGAATAATGAGAAAAGGAGAAGATGCCGTTGAGCTTTTAATAGCACACTGAAGCGCCATGATAAAAACAGCCCATTCAACTCATGCTCTATATTACACATCTTCTGCAGTCATGTGACACAGGAGCTTTGAGCTTTATATAAATCTCTCTCTCACACACGCACAGTCAGACAAGCTGTTTGGTGTTGCTGATTTCAGTTCGAACACAATGTGTCTTCATGGGCCATATTTAAAGACACACATAAACAAATGTGATTTTACACATCACAATACAATACGAAACACAGGCTGCCAAACGCCACCGTCTGTGTTCTAGATAGAGGAGAATCATATGAGTGGAAAAGAACAGAAGCCTTAGAAATCCCAGCTAACAAAAACGCTTCCCTAACATTTCTATTACGTAACAAAAACATTCAACATTTTTTAGGTGCTGCAATAACGCTATGGCTTGGTTATAAGAACAGTATTTAAACATTTTTTATTCTGTAATATTTTTAAAACATGCCACAATCAAAAATTTTAATTTATTGATTTAAATTTAAATCAATCAAACACACAAATTTAAAAATAACGTTTTTGATATATACAATACTAAAATAGTGTTCTACTAATGTCAAGAATGTTTTTGACATGACTGACAGAACTTTTAAAGAACGTTAGCCAACGTGCTGAGAATGTTCCCTGTTAGCTGGGATGAGTGAACTGTTCTTTTAATACACCATGAGCGTGACAATTGGAGGGCCCTGTACAAACAGACAGATAATGAGACGGCCCGCAGCCGCTGAATCATGTTCAACACAACAAACCAGATCTCCAGACAGAGCATATGGACACCCTACATCTCTTCTAAAGCACAGCGCAATTAGTCCACATGTGTGTGTGTGTGTGTGTGTGTGTAAGAGGAGTGGTGCTGCCAGATGGCTAATCCCCCCTTCATCTCCAAAATTTCTGCTGAATATCATCATCATTACTATAAGAACTATCAGCCAGAATTCCTAATAAGGAACATTTTATTTCCACTAATAAGGGAACGATGCATCTCCCCCATGAATACATTTTATGATGTTGTTCAAGGTTTTCTTACGCTGAAACATCATTTAGATTTTCATGAATATTTTCCTCCCTCTCTCTGACCTTAAGGGTCACAACCCGTAACTTTTGCCAACACTATATTGTCATCTCTGTTTGAAACTTGCAGGTTATTTATGTACGTCAGATAAAGCCAGACTGACATTATTATATGTATATTATTATTATATAGGGTGACCATACGTCCTCTTTTACCCGGACATGTCCTCCTTTTTGGCTATAAAATTACGTCCGGGGGGATTTTGTTACATATCATAAAATGTCCGGGTTTTTCACCTCATTTCACTGACCGTCATTAATTCAACGCTTTAAATGCAGCCATTGCCCACCGGCATTATTCAGAGGTAG
>JAZGTJ010001015.1:35381-51425 GCA_036877575.1 Botia almorhae
GTAAGCAAATTGGTGAGGATCCAGTGTGGGCGGCAGGCATTTTTTGAGGTGTGCCAGGACAAGTCGCTCGAAGCACTTCATAACTATAGGCATGAGTGCAACAAGGCGGTAGTCGTCAGGCACGTTGGTGATGAATGTTTCGGCTCTGGGACTATGGAGGTGGTCTTGAAGCTCGCTGGTACTGTTGCCTGGGCAAGGGACAGGTTAAAGATGTCCGTAAAGACCCCTGTGAGCTGCTCAGCACATGCTCTAAGAACACGTCCAGGAATGCCGTCAGGACCAGCAGCCTTACGGGTGTTGATATGGCTCAGTGCATTATGGACGTCTGTGGGGGTGAATGTTAAGCTGTGTAGGTCTTTAGAGGGTAGAGTTTTAGCAGTCTTTTCCTTGATGTCCTTGTCAAAATGAGCATAAAAGTCATTTAGCTCATTGAGGAAGGACACATTCATGGCTGTCTGTGTGGAGTTGCTGGGTTTGTAGTCAGAAATGGCCTGTATGCCCTGCCACATGCGTCGGAGTTAACAAAGTGTTCCTCCACCTTCAGCTTGTAGCTGTACTTTCCTTTCTTGATGCCCCCCTTCAGGTCTGTCCTGGACGTACTGTAGGCCTGTGCGTCACCTGATCTGAAGGCATTGTTACGTGCCTTTAGCAGAGGCCGCACTTCCTTGTTCATCCATGGCTTCTGATTTGGGTACGTGGTGATCTTTTTCTCTGTGGTAACACTGCCAATTGTGATGTTGATATGTTCCAGTACTGAGTGCGTATACGAGTCAATGTTTATGTAAGCAAAGTTATGTATGCAAACGTACTCCATTCTGTGTCTTTGAAACTGTCCTGGAGTACAGAATCTGCCCCCACCGGCCACACTTTGATGGTCTTCACTGATAGCTTTACACAATTGATGAGTGGTGCGTACTTGGGGGTGAGAAACAAAGAAAGGTGGTCAGACTGTCCCAGGTGGGGGAGGGGGGTTGCCGTTTAGGCTCCAGCAATGTTTGTGTAGACATGATCCAAGGTTTTATCTCCTCTGGTGTGACATGAGACATGTTGATGAAATGTAGGTAGTGTCGTCTTTAGATTGGAATGGTTGAAGTCACCCGCTACAATGAATGCAGCCTCGGGGTGTGCAGTTTGTTGTTTGCTAATGGCTGCATGGAGATCATTCATAGCAAGCTTAGCATTAACATCCGGTGGAATATATGCAGCTGTTATTATTGTGGAGGTGAACTCTCTCGGCAGATAGAACAGTCTACACTTGACCATGAGATACTCTAGGTCAGCTGAGCAGTGTCTTCCAACAATGATAGAGTTCATATACCAAGTCTTATTCACATAAATGCACAAGCCTCCACCTCTTGTCTTACCGGTATCATCTGCTGTTCTGTCCGCCCGGAGAGTGTGTGTCCGACTAGCTCGATAGCATTGTCGGGTATACAGCTGTGTAGCCATGTTTCAACCTTCGTAGTTGAATGAGCTTATGTCCAAAAACTCTTGTCGGATGTAGGATGTAAAAGCAAAGCTGTTCTGGATGAACAGACCCAAAATGAGCAGAAATAACAATGCTATTTTGCAAAATCTGAAGAGACGCTGAGCCTCGTGTTGTGCACGCGCCGCCATCTTGGTCTATTATCCAAATAGACCAAATAGACTAGATCCGGATCTGCTGTCCCAGCCTGAACAGGTGATTCAAGTACGAGGGTCCTCCCACTGACCACGGACTGGGCAGTATCAAGAACTGCATCTGAGCCTGTAAGGGAAGCGTCCGTCATAAGCTTTCCTGTAGCTCAGTGGTTAAAGCATGGCGTTAACAACGCCAAGGTCATGGGATTGATCCCAGGGATTGCATATACTTAGAAACAATGTATAGTATAATGCAATGTAAGTCGCTTTGGATAAAAGCATCTGCTTAAATATAAATGTAAGAATCCTGCGACGGCATAATGCTCCAGGAGTGAGACCCAAGGTAAGAAACCGGGGTCTGAGCCACATAGAAAGCCCTCGGCAGGTAATCCTTACCAACCTTAGCCGATGGATTTTGGGGTGAAACCCAATGTTTCTTTAGCCAGAACTCATATGCAGTAGGCTTAATGGAATCACGTTGACCGCTGCTGCCACAAGTCCTTACAGCCTCTGAATCTGAAACACTGTTAGGTGCTGGCCTTGCCAAACACTGCCCATAGCAGCAAGGATTAACTACAGACGAGCAGGAGACAATTGTGTCTGCATTGTAATGGAGTCCCAAATTACCCCTAGAAAGTAGTTCCTCAGAGACCAATTCAGGTGACGCAGATCTAGAATTGGACACAGATCTAGAATTTTGTGCTAAAGGCTGCACAGCATCACCACCACTCTGCTGCTCCATTATAACCTGATGGATCCTGGAATGCTTAGTCACACAGCTGCAGTATGATTTCTAACTGCTGGACCTGTCACCAAACTTCCTGTTAGAGCCCTTGGTTATATTTTGGCCCAAAAAAAATTGTTATGTGGTCAGAGTATGGGGTGGTGGTGTCAAAATACTATATAACAAGATTACTTTGCATACAGTACAGTAAAAAAGCATAAATACCAGCTAAGTTACACATGCAAGGTACAGTTTTTTACATATGCAAAATAACTATACACAGAAATAGAATGTGTCTTTACATGGACTCCAAAGGAAAAGAAATAATGTCACAAAAATGTTGTATTGTTTGATTTTTTTATGGTGTCGTCTTTACTGTTCAGAAGTAACTGTTGTTTTGAACATCTAAATCCTTTTGTTTTAAAACCCACTTTATTTGTTGTGGGTGGTTATTTTTGTTACATTTTAGAGAAAATTTGTTATCTTATAAGACTGTTAATAAGTTATCTGGACCAGTTTAGCTGCTTATTTTTCAATTCAATTTTATTTATATAGTGCTTTTTACAATGTTACATTGCTTCAAAGCAGTTTTACATAGAGAAACAAAGAATAATAATAAAAACAGAACAAATGTCGACATGTTAATGATATTATTGCAAATAATATGTGTGGGATGTAAAATACTAATTTGGTATACTAGGTTTATAGTATGTTTACGAATAAAGGGTTGACTAAACCGATAAAACCACAAAATTGTTGAGCAAGATATGCGTTCCAGCTTACATAGGGATGGCATATAATAGACCACATCTTATGGGACAGGGGTATAAGGGATTTGCAATAGTACCATGAACTACATAACATACAAAAGTAGCGTACATAATATATATACGTAATATATACGTAAAATATATACAATAAAATATTAGACATTTACAAAGCCCTAGGCTAAGTTAGACGTCAGCAGTCTCCCAGCAAGCAAGCCAACAGGCTGACAGTGGCAAGGAACCAAAACTCCAATGATGTATAGATGTTGAAAAAATCCTTGGGAGAAGCCAGGCTCGACCAGGAGGGCCAGTTCTCCTCTGGCACATTAAAGCTGCAATTTGTAACTGTTTTAGATATGAACAGAGTGGCTCTCAGGTTCATTTCATCCAGTCCCCCACCATCTGGCTAGAGTTTGGATCCAGCTGACTACAGGACCTTGGGGAATAAAAGACAGACAAATTTAGTGTGGAGCCAGTACACCTGCAGCCTAATAATCCCTTAGGGGAATGGAGTAATAAATCCATATGACTATGTGTAGGCAAGATTAAAGAGGTGGGTCTTTTGTCTAGTTTAAAATGACAGAGGGTATCTGTCTCCCGGACAACACTGGGAAGACTATTCCAAAGTTTGGGTGCCAAATATGAGAAGGATCTACCACCAGCACTTGTTTATGAAATTCTGGGTATCAATAGTTGGCCAAAATTTTCTTTTCGCAGTGAACGCGGAGGACTATAATTTTTTTTTATTAAGTATTGAGGAGCTAAACCATTCAGGGCCTTGTTGGTAATAAGCAGGATTTTAAAATGTATACGATGCTTGATAGGCAGCCAGTGTAGAGTTGACAAAACTGACAAAATCTTACAGGGCAGCCACCTAGTAGGGCGTTGCAATAATCAAATCTTGATGTCATGAATGCATGAATTAATTTTTCAGTGTCTGACTTTGAGAGCATGTGTCGTAGTTTTGATATATTTTTGTAGTTGAAAAAAACTCAATTTTACAAATATTGGAAATATGGCTTTTAAAGGACAAATCGTTATCAAAAATGACACCCAGATTTTTGGCTAATGAAGCAGGCTTTGTAGAGCATCCATCCAGAGTAAGGCAGTGTTCTAAGCTGCTCCGAATTATCCAACTTGCAGTGCAGTGCTTGTTATGTGCTTGTGTTCATCTCTCTGAAAACTGTACTGATGACTGTTTAATTGGTGGTTGGTTGGTTTTGTTATGGAAGACTACCCTGTCTGCTGCCCATCTCCTGAACCCACATTTGACCTGAGTTTGCTTTGCTCTTACTATATTTACACAAGCTTTTGTTGATGCTTTTGTTACAGTTAAACAAAGAGTAGTGTGTGACTAATCCACTGTTTGGGAAATCAGCACCTGCTGGGGACGATTTAATACTGCTGATTAAAACTGACACCCTGTGACAAACTATATTTTTTACAAGCTGAAAGAGTGCTTTTCCACATCTGTGCACTATGATCCCTTTTTTAATGCAATTAAAACACTATCATATAAAATTAGGCTGCACAATTATTCTGTACAAAACGCAATTTCACGTTATTTTATCCCTCCAGAAAATGGATCTGGTTTTGGTCTCAGAAAATGTTCATGGACATTTTTATGAAAGTGACTGCTATTTATTGCTCTCAGTAAGTATATTTGCAACCTCCATATGTCTAACACCAAAATAAGTTGCGAATACATTAAAAGAATCAAACAGAATCAAACAAGAATAAAAAAAAACTACTTTTACTTCTTATATAGGTATTGGTGTTTAGTCATCATATCATTGTCAAAGTTTTACTCAGAATTGTAGCTCATCCCTTCTGCTTGTCTTTTATCCCATACATCTGCAGACACGTAAGGCTGGAAAATCTGCATACTATGACATACATTATTGGATAGGGTCCATGTCTACAACGGATGAACAAGGGGCTGCAGCTATCTATGCCATGCAGTTAGATGAATTTTTGGGTTCCTCACCTGTGCAGCACCGTGAGGTTCAGTTCCATGAGTCCAGCATCTTCTGTGGATACTTCAAACAGGGCATCATGTAAGAACGTTGGTACCAAAACCTTGTTTTTCAAAAATGTAAAAAAAGAATCCTGCCTAGCTAGGAATTTATCAGCTTTGGAATAATTCATAGTATATGTCTTCTGTATGTTTCTTCAGCTATAAATCAGGGGGGGTGTCCTCTGGAATGAAGCACACAGAGACCAACACTTATAACATTCAAAGACTGCTTCATGTTAAAGGAAGGAGGAAGGTGACTGCCACAGAGGTAAGGACACCAATAAATACGTTCAGGATATCCAGATATCTGCAGATGATCAAAGGTGTTTCTGTTCATGTACTAATTGTGTTACCTGTATTTGTGCATAGAACATGTGTAGTTAGTTCACACCTTTATTCTACAACCCTAATTCTAGCCAAGTTGGGACGCTTACCTTATTTTTCCTTAAAATTGTACATTTCCTCATTTTAAACATATCATATCATTGATATGTCTTCTTAGTTTCAGTGTTAGTGTTAGGGTTAGGACAAGGGTTAGTTGCATGTAATTATGCATAATTAATTGTTATTACTATAGTAAGTACATATATGTAACAAAGACACAGTAATAAAGTGTTACCTATTATTGTGGCGCATGCACTCAGACAAGGTAGCAAAAAACATGTTTAGAGAGTGATAACAAGCTGGACATGAAGGGTTTTGCAGAAAGCCCTTTTATGGAGTGGTTTGGATGCATTTTGTGCACATTAATAACCACAGACACACTGCCCCAGATAGCATAATGTGAAACTGTCAATGTTGGAATGATGGTAAGAACAATCTTATGTACTGTTTATGTCTGTTAGGGTTATGCATGTTTAGGCCTGTTGTTCTATGTTCTCTGACTGTTTCTGAAAACCAAGTACGCCAGGTTCGGACTTGTGTCCTTGGTATTTCAGACTTTACAAGTCAGATTTGGGAGTATGAACTCCCGGATGATTGGAAGGATCCATCCGGTTATTGTACAAATGGAACAGCAGAGTACTTGATTTCGTCACTGATTCTGTACTTTGTGTCAAAAGCACAAAGGCAGCTCTCTAGGACAACATTAAATTAAAATTAAAAATGTGTATACAACTTAACTTTACTCTCAACCAAAATGCAAAAGAATAAAGGGGCAAAGCAAGAACACATTCTGTGATTTGATGTGAACTTTGCTAGATGTGAACTTTAAATTTAAGCTTTCCTGTAGCTCAGTGGTTAGAGCATGGCGTTAACAACGCCAACGTCATGGGTTCGATCCCAGGGATTGCACATACTCAATGTATAATGATCAATGATCAACGTGTAGTATAATGCAATGTAAGTCGCTTTGGATAAAAGCGTCTGCCAAATGCCTAAATGTAAATGTAAATTGGAACAATTCTGGGGCAGCGACAGATGATGTTTCACAAGAACATATGTACAGACAAAAATGCATATTGGGAGACGGCTATTGTTTGTGTTCCTCCTGTTAATGTAGTTACCTTAGATTTATTGTGTTCTGATTTTTTCCATGGTTACCATTATGTTTATCTGTGTCTAGTTTTTTAGCCCTTGCTTTTATATGCTTCTGTTTCCTCTTGGTCTGTAATTCAGATTATAATTTATCTAATCTAAAACAGTGTTCAAAAAAGAACTTTTTAAAGAACTTTTTAGATCAATACCTATTGTGGTTGTTTTGCAGGTGAAAATAAACTGGGAGAGCTTTGATAACGGGAGTGTCTTCCTGTTGGATCTGGGTGACACCATCATCCAATGGAATGGACCTGAGAGCAACAAACAAGAACGTCTAAAGGTTTGTCAAGTTTCACAACAGTTAACAACAATTTATATATAAATTGTTATATATAAATAATTTATATATAAATGTATATATTATAATATTTAATAACAGACACAGTAAAACCAACAAGGATAAAGAGTAAAAAACAAGTGTAACACAATGGCTACAAGTATACACAGACATCAGGGCAACTAGTCATAGGGCTAAAGATCACAGTGGAGCAGCGAGTCTTGTTGAAACCAGTGGAGGTGACTAGGGTGGAGCTGGAGACTAGGGTGGAGCTGTGGGCCAGTGGTAAGCTGAAGACCAGGTTAGAACTGGGAGCCAGAGTGGAGCTTGGGCCTGGAGCAGAGGGATCTTGGGGGCAGACTTCCTGACCATAGCAGGAAGTACAAGGAACAGCGGGTTTTAAATAGGGATCTTTTCCCATTCCCCAAATGACTGTTCCCTGTCCGCAGTAGAAGCAACCTCAGGGGGAACAACAGCATTCTCTGACGCATCTGGAAAGTGAGGACACTATTGGTCATCTACAGAAAAGATATCCCATCGTAAAGGGAGACATGCAAAATTGGACAGCACAGTCCATAAATTGCAATTTTTGCATTTATACAATGTAATTTATTTAAACAGCGGTTTTGGATCCCCACAAGACATCTTTCGGTCCAATTGTTCAATTAAGTCCAATTGTTGTTCAATTGTTATTTTCTTTGATTTTATTTTTTATTTACTTATGCTCTATAGAATTTACAAAAGATATTTACACAGACCATCCTGTTCAAAAGCTTCCATCCTTGTGGCTTTTGTATCGTCTTGAGCACCAGTGAATGTTTTGTAATAGTTGTGTGTCAGTCTCGCAATGTTTCTCAGGGTGAAAAGATTTCAACATTATACAGTGACTGTGGAAATGGGTCAAATATGCAGAAGATGCTGGAAAAGCAAATTATGTATAACTATCAAAAAACCAAAAAACAGTCCAAAAACAGATTTTGCAAGGCGTTCATAAACGTATGACCCCAACACTACGCTTTACGGTTTTCAAACTTATATAAACAAACTAAAAGATTTTTATATTATACAAAACTAATAATTTAATGCTGCTTATTGTTTGTTGTTAGGGCATGATGCTGGCCAAAGACATCAGGGACCGTGAAAGAGGGGGTCGGGCATTTATTGGAGTCATTGAGGGAGATGCAGAGGGAGACTCCCCCCGGCTGATGGAAGTTTTGATCAGTACTCTTGGTGAACGGCCCTGTCTGCTGCCCAGAGGCACACCTGATGAAATATCTGACCAGGAGCAAATGGCTAAACTCACCCTCTACCAGTACAAATAAGATTTATTACTGACTTTTAATGCTGACATGGCATGTGTTTGCAATATGCTACACTTTAATTTAGCACTTGATTGACTCATTGACTGTCTCGAGGCCTTTTTATTAATTTACGTCAGGGTTTCAATGCATTTCCTAACATGTTATGTTTTGCTTTGTCCTTTACATAAAAAGTGTTTCAGATATAATAACGTGTAATAGAATAACAATTTTATGAGGTTAAAAAATGAAAGGAAGGTAGAAAGTCAAAAGCAAAAAAGTGGAAGGTGTATATAGTAAACTGTGGAAATATTAAAACCAAACCAATGAATATCTCCTCTAATTAATATCTCCTCTAATTCTCCAGTGTGTCAGATATTGATGGAACTATGAAGATCACAGAGATTGCAACCGGTCCTCTGACACAGGACATGCTGACTCATGATGTAAGTACAGAACAAAACTGAATAAAGCTGTAGTGGAAATAAATGTGAAACACACTGATTGTTGAATCCTTTCTATATTGTTTACTCCTTTTAGACCATAATGAGTCAAAAACCGGCTAATAATTTGGCTAGACACACTGCAGCCCCTTTACACAGCAAGAGCCAGTAATGTGTTTTGATTGAGCCTGTGCCCACAGAAATATCAAACAACTGACATCAGGGGACAGTAAATTATAAAACCACATAATAATAAATATGTCATAATAAATAAAACAAAAGCAAGCCAGAGTATCCTGGTGAGATACACAATATGAGAGAAAGTTCTTACACAACAATTGACAAAACTCAGCACCTCACCATCAACAAACACAAATGTGAAGGGAGCCCTACAGAAAAAAAAATCAAAATTTAAAATAAAAACATTAACATTTAAAATAAGAATATTTTAATTTGTCATTGAAAAATAAAATCCTAAAACATTAACAGTATGTTTATTTATCTACATTTGTTATTAGGGACACAGCTGTATCAGTCTTACTGTCAGTTTCCTTAATGGAAAACTTTATGCGTTTTGGCTGTTCATTTAAATGACAGCATGGGTAACAGAGTAACAATACTGTTACTGTCTCTGTGAAAACTCCACAAATGTAAATTTGTGAAAACAGTGACGACATGCATATGTGTATTATGTGTTTAGTCTATCCAGTAACATTGCCCACTATTGGCCTGGCATGCAAAATACAGCACTTTTAGTCATTTTCTTAGATCACTGTCACAGTTTTCTCAGATCTTTCACAAATTTACAAACATAGCCTTTGTTTGTCTAGCCTCTGTTCATTGCTTGTTTGTTTTCACAGTTCCCCATTAGGTTGACCTGTTCCTCATTTAGTTCACATAATCACCTCTGTGTATATATAGCGCTGTGCTTTCAAAACATAATACAAAAAATATTTCAGTTTCATCAAGTGTCACAATTAGATCCACTGCTTCTCATCATTTTCTCAGTCATGCCCTGACACAACTGAAACTAGATTTGTTACTGTTTGAAAGACAACAAACTACAGCATATCAGTGCTTGTATTATTAGATCTGCCAGGATTCTGACCAGTATCCAGAGTCACCCCAGTATTCAGGTCTATACACATGGAGAATAGATTGTGAAGTACTATTATTGTTTTTAAATTACAGTTGGCTGAGACTTCAAAGTATGTTGAAGTTATATTGCTTCAGTTACCTTTTAATTCTAATGTATTTTAAAAATATCATTATACATTATCTTTCTGTAAAGTACTTTAAATAACCTTTATACTAGAAATATGCTTTATAAGTAAACTGCTTTTCCCAATGTGTATTACAGTTTATATAATCTTTTGGAATATATAAATGCTTTAAAATTGAAACATTCAACAATAAGTATTGCTCAAATTATATTATAGTTTGTTTGTTGGCAGGACTGTTATATTTTGGACCAGGGGGGAGTATCAATATTTGTGTGGAAGGGAAAGAAAGCCAACAAAGAAGAGAGACAGGCAGCAATGAACAGAGCTCTGGTGGGTCCTGTTTCCTACCATTCAAATTCAACTGCTGTATAACAAAATCATAAAATATATAGAAACTGTTGTACCAGTCTGTTTGTAGTAATTTGGACAAACTGTGCAGTTCAATTCTAAACTAGTGGTGTAAAATTCTTTTTTTTTCAATTCTGCAAATCCTGTGTGTAACAGCTTCAACATAAAACAACTAAACAACTAACAATAATTTACATAATTACAAATTAATGGTAATTACAGTTTGAACTTTGATGTTATTGGGGGGTGAATTAATGAATTAATGAAATAATTTAATAATGTGTCTAAAGATACATGCATTTGGAACAAAGTTCTTGTAATTCTGTTAGGAATCTGATAACATCCACTCTAACATTAGAGCTGTTGATTAGATCAGTACCCATACAAACTGTTTCTGTCATGCAGACCGGTGTAAAAAATAAAAAACAATGTTATTTTACTTCTGAACTGTAATCTGGTACTGAGGTTCAGGGACATCACTGAAACGGTTATGAGCAACATATGTTTGATTACTGCTGAGCAAAATGTTCGTGTTTATAGAGTCATGATATGTTATTAACTAACACTAAATGCCAGATTAATGGTTGTTACAAACTATGTGATATGCCAGGACAAGGAAACATGACCAAAGAATGTAATTTTCACAATTTCATCATGGATTTAAGATGATGTGTATGTATTGACTCATTTGTGCAGGAGTTTATTAAACAGAAGGGTTATCCACACACTACTAAAGTGGAGTCTGTCAGTGACGGGGGTGAATCTGCTCTTTTTAAACAACTCTTTAAGAGCTGGACTGTGAAAGACCAGACCACGGGCCTGGGACGGACACACACTGTGGGAAGAGTGGGTAAGTTCACACTTTCATATACTCTCTCTTCCTTCTGTTTTCTTAGATAGAAGAACAAAATGTGTATAAATGCACTGTCACCCGAGCACTGCTCAATGTTCACTGCTCAGGTAAAAAAAAAGTTGTTGATTGTATTTAAATCAATAAATACTTCAGTTCTTGACTGGATCATTATTACAGTGATTAAGGTGCCTTATCTGGTAATAATTATTTTAATCCTAACTGATGAAGTGTGTAGCTTCCAATTTCTTAAAGGTAGGGTAGGCAATTTTAGAGAGGCTAGCAATAGCAAGCTAGTTTTGAAGGCATAAGTTCCTATTCTTCTTTCAGAGCGCTCTCCAAAGCCAAGCCATCTCCAAACTATAAATGCAATGATTGACATTTTATGGTCCTCCACCTTCCACAGAAGATATATATTTATATTAATATATTTTTGAGGGTGACCATACGTCCTCTTTTACCCGGACATGTCCTCCTTTTTGGCTATAAAATTACGTCCGGAGGATTTTGTAAAATATCATGTAAAATATCAATGTCCGGGTTTTTCACCTCATTTCACTGACCGTCATTAATTCAACGCTTTAAATGCAGCCATTGCCCACCGGCATTATTCAGAGGTAGGCATTATGCGCGTCTTTCCGCGCATTCCTTCGTGGATCAGAGCATGCATTTCCTCCTTCACGTTGAACGACGGCCGCTTCGACCAATCGGGAGTACAGGTCGAGGCCGTGGGCGGCGCGATTGGGCGAACAGAATGAGCGAGCGGGGGGAGGGGGCGTGGCGCGCATTGGCCGTTGGGCGCCGGGAGGGAGTCAGAGCGAGCGGGGGGAGGGGGCGTGGCGGTGTCCTCCTTTTGGATTCTCAGAATATGGTCACCCTAATATATTTAGACCACTTTACTTAGTCATTGCTATCAGGATGTGAAGATACTTTCAACCAGTCTAACAAAAATCGCCTATCCTGCCTTTAAACAGCCACATCAGAAGAAATGTTGCGTTCTTATGGAAATGTTACTGTGTGTCACAAGGGGGAAATTACTGGCCTACATTAAGCATAGAAATTTTTAGAAAATCTGGAATTAAGACTCAACATCAAGAATGAAATTATCACCATCTACTTTCCCTCAGAAGTGCCTCTCCATAGCATCATTCTTAGATATTGGTTTGTGGAACTGCCAGTCAGCCATCAACAAAGCAAAATTTTCAAAATTTCATTATGGAGACATGGACCAGCTAAACAACTCCATTAGCCCTCTCAACTAACTTCACTTTCACACACACTTCTTTTCCTACAGGTCGGGGAGGAGTGACATGTTTGCTTATGTGAAACACCTGGAAATTTATTACACTGCCTTCTCTCTGCAAAAATACAGCATTCGAACATCATGCAATTACAGTCACTACTTCAGCAAAAATTCATCTTATTGTCATCTATTGCCCTCCAGATCAACTGTAGCTTTCCTGTAGCTCAGTGGTTAGAGCATGGCGTTAACAACGCCAAGATCATGGGTTCGATCTCAGGGATTGCACATACTCAATGTATAGTGATCAATGTGTAGTATAATGCAATGTAAGTCGCTTTGGATAAAAGCATCTGCCAAATGCCTAAATGTAAAATGTAAATGTAATGTAACTGGGCAATTTCTTTGAACAATTCAACATGCTGCTACCGTCTTTTCCAGAATATGGCACTCCAGTGGTAGTTATTGGTGACTTTAACATCCACCTAGACAAACCTTAAGCAGCTGACTTCTTAGCTCTTCTGTCCTCATTCAACCTCCTACTGACTAACACCACTTGCACCCACAAAACAGATAAAAAAACTTGACCTTATCTTTACTCACAACTGCAGCACAAATAATCTTCTTGTTACCCCTCTGCATGTGTCTGATAATTTCTTGATCTAATTCACTGATACTCTTCCATGCTCACCACCCACCCCTACACCTGTTTCCTTTCATTGTAATCTCTGCTCCCTCTCACCCTCTCGCTTTGCATCCATGGTTTCTACTTCCATCCCCTCATAACCGGTTCTCATCATGCAGTGCTGAGGCAGCAAGTGACACTCTTTGTACAACATTTTCTCTTGACAGGGTTAGTGTCTCACCTCCATGCCAACATTTCTGAGACTTTCTGTAGCCAAGGGACCAAGCCTATTTTCTAAATAAGATCAGCAACAACTCTAACAGCCGCCAACTGTTCTCAACTTTCTCATCTCTTCTTAATCCCCCAGTTCACCTCCCCCCACCATATTTATGACTGCCAATAACTTTGGCCAATTTCTTTACAGATAAGGTAAAACTAGTAACAACCACTTGTCAGCACGGCACATGCCTAACCCCACTTTGCAGACTCCAGTCTCCCTCACTGAGAAAAGTCTCCAAAATTCTCCTTTACAACCATCCTACCAAATGCCCTCTTGACCCTATCCCCCACATCTACTGCAATCAATCTCTCTGTCTACTGCTTTAACTCACACACATTCTAAACATGTCCATCTCTACAGGAAGCATTCCCTCTGCATTGCCTCTGGTAACCACCTGCTCAAAAAACCAACACTAGACCTGTCAGTCATCCAATTATAAATCAGTCTCACTTCTAATGCTTTTCTCAAAGGTTCTTGAAAAGGTTGTATTTAATCAGAGCCAATTCCATGTTATCTGTCCTAATTCTTCTTGACCTCTCTGACACCTTTGACACAGTAAACCACCAGATCATGTTGTCTTCCCTCTGAAACCTGGATATCACATATCTCAGAGACCGATCCTTCAAGGTATCATGGAGAAGAGAGAAGTCAATGTCACATCAGCTGACTACTAGAGTTCCTCAGGCATCAGTTCTTGCTCCTATTCTCTTCTCAATATAACCATTGTCTTCCTAAGTGAATACAGGGTAGTTAGTTACACTAAACTGTCCACACTCACTGTGAACACTAACATAAACTGTATCTCTTCCTGAATTAGCTGATGTGCCTCAGGAGAAATTTGATGCCAGTATGATGCATGTGATGCCTGAAGTTGCTGCACAGGAGCGAATGGTGGATGACGGGAGTGGAACAATACAGGTAAGAAGAAGAAAAACTACAGAAGTAATACAATGAAATACACAGAGTAAAAGTGACAAACACAGCACATGTTAGAGGATTTATAAAAGGCAGTACACGTACAAAGAAACAGAGATTAAGTACAGAATACAGAAATAACTGCCACTTACAACACCTGTAATAAATGAAATAAATAAACATGCTCTACATCTTCAGGTGTGGCGTATTGAAAATCTGGAGCTGGTGGAGGTAAATCCTGTGATGCATGGATACTTCTATGGAGGTGACTGCTATCTCATTCTATACAGCTATGAAGTTAATGGCAGGAAAAGCTACATTCTTTACATGTGGAAGGTAAAGTAACTTCCTTAAATAGGTAAACTTTCACTCTCCCTTAGAGCACCCAAAAACTTGCCATTGTTAGATTTTCTTGTATTTGGCTGACCAGTTGTTGGGTGGTTCGCCAATGTATCAGATTTCTCTAATACATAAAATAAGTAAGCTTGACCAAAGTACAGGGGAAAAGAGTTTATTGATGGAAGCTGTGTATCATAGCCGTCTTCTAGATCTTAACCCAAGGTACTGTCTGTGTGACCAGACCTTATACCTGGAGACAAATGTGCTAACTAAACATTCAGGAAATCCCACAGAGATTTCCTGATAGGAGCACAGCAGGGGGATCCTGTGATACCACTGAAACTTCACGGGAAGAAGTAACCAAATGGGATCCCATAGCAAGGGAAACCCTTTGATCGTACTGAAACCTCACGAGAAGAGCTAAACAAATGGAATCCAACAGAAACCACACAGAACAAATGTATAGGAGGTTTTGTATCTGTGGGACAATCACAGTGTTATCATACAGTAAAAATACATACAATCCTTCAGCATAAATCTGTTATATTGAATAAAAAATTTCAGTTTCATTTTTTTCTTTTTTAGCCCTTTAAACAGTACATATACCAACCTGAAGTTCTACAAACTGCGAACCAGATAGTGTTGCCAATTCTAAATGAAAAGTAGCTAGTCTCCTTGAAAAGTCGCTAAACATGCTGCATTACAATTATATTTTTTTGTAGTGAGGTTTGTTTTGTGCAACCAAGTCATACATTACATATAAGTGCAATGCAAAGTGTTGGATGTAGTGGTGTAAAGCACGCCGCCACTGGACTCTAGAACAGAGTGATGAATTACGCTTCTCCGTCTGGCAATCTGATGGACGAGTCTGGGTTTGGCGGTTGCCAGGAGAACGGTACTTGTCTGACAGCATTGTGCCAACTGTGAAGTTTGGTGGAGGGGGGATTATGGTGTGGGGTTGTTTTTCAGACTGTGAGCCAGGCCTTCTTGTCCAATATCAGTTTCTGACCTCAGAAATGCGCTTCTGGAAGAATGGTCAAAAATTCACATAAACACACTTCTAAACCTTTTGGAAAGCCTTCCCAGAAGAGACGAAGCTGTTATAGCTGCAAAGGGTCGACGTCATATTAAACCCTATGGATTAACAATGGGATGTCACTTAAGTTCATATGCATCTAAAGGCAGATAAGCGAATACTTAATATAGTGTATATAGTGCATCTCAGAATCAGAATCAGCTTTATTACCAGGTATGTTTGCACATACAAGGAATTTGTTTTAGTGGCAGAAGCTCTACAGTGCACCAAAAAGACAGTGACAAGACAAGAAACAGGTAATAAAAACAATAATGTACAATATACAAATATTGTATATACAAATATACAATATACAAATATACAGAAAAATAGAAATATACAGAATATACAGAACAGTGTACAAATAGTAGTAGTAGTAGTAGTAGCCTTTATTTGTCACGAACACTTTTACATGCAGTGAAATTGGACCCCTCCGACCATACACAAATAAAACATTTTCGGGGAAG
>JAZGTJ010001016.1:0-68359 GCA_036877575.1 Botia almorhae
AAATATATATATACTAGTCTATATTAGTCTATATTAGTCTATATACTAGTCTATATTAGTCTATTTTGTTCAGCTTTGGTCAGCTTTTGTTCTTGCGGTCACATTAAAGAAAATGTGCAGCTGCATTATAGACATGCATGAGGCAGCCTGAGTCACGGTTCTCCTGAAAATGAGTATTTCTCCCATCCATTGTGTTTATAATGTGTCTAGCTTTTATAGTGTCACTCTCTAACACTGACACACACGCAGAGCAACCAATATTCCAGCCACAAATAAAGCACACACCTCTTGCTGAACTGAGGAATTTGTGTTTTAATTTTGTATTATTTAAAGGCTACATTGCTATTGTCAATACACTGTACGACAATACAAAAGGGGGTCTTGAAATTTGCCAGCGAATGTTTCATGTTTCATTTATAATTTCAGAGTTAAGAGAAGAAAAACAATGTATTGTGTGGCTAGTGTTCGTGCCCCAGATCAAAAACAGGGTAACGTAAGGGGACCATTTTGAACAATTTTTCTCCATTTTAACCCAAAAAGTTACAGATTGCAGCTTTAAATGCTCTGCTTAATAGTTTATCATCCTGCGAGGTGCCTCTGACATACAGCAGTCTACAAAACCATCATCTAAATATTATAGTCCCAGTTGCTCGAATGCACTACAAAAGACAGGTAATCGCAGTCAATGCAGCGCTTTATCTACCGTATCTTAATGATCTCGCTTCAGTGTAAGTTTATATGTATGAATATTTATGTAACGTCTTATCTTCCTTTGCATGTGATTATGTGAGTTGATTTGTGCGATATCTATGCTGATCTGAGAACTGTTTTTGTCATGTCTGTTTTTGCTCATGCTGTGAATAAATCTTGGCATTAGCGTAAAGGGCAGCTAATGCAAAACTTGATGGAAATGTGCTTGATATCTCCAGAACATCTGCACAACGGTGGGATTGGGTTTGGATGGCTCGGTTTGCTCTGATCTAGGGGTGTGTTCTGTTAGTGTTCTGTTAGGATCTGAGAGTCTGACATAAATAACCTTTGAGTTCAGTCATCTGTTCTGATATCTGCATCGTCTGATCGCGACATTCCCAGGTGGACACACAGCAGGAGAAAACACGCAGGCGGTCACCTTAACAACACACCTGCACACAACACACAACACGCACACTCCACTGCTGTGGCTCTGATCATACAAGTCATGAAGACACGGAGGTCTGAAGCAGAGAATAACGTTCAAGAACACTTAAAAATAACATTTTTAATATATAACATTAAGATCTAAATCTAAAATGTAAATCTAATCCTCTCATGACAAACAGTTTGCCGGCTGTGTTACTTTACTAGAAACTGAATTAAAGTTTGTAGTGTTTCTGATTGTCCAGTGATGTGTTTTCTTCGTTTATGCAGTTGTTGTGTATTAGGTTGTGTAGAGCACACGCACGTCCTTCCATGTGATGTGTCTGATTCCACAGCATCAAAGCAGCTGCACAGATTAGATTTCAGAGGCAGCTGCACAGAGCTGAATGCATCCCAATGTCAAACTCTTGCAGAACATTCTCTCCTGAACAGTACAAGTGGCAGGATGTGAAGCAAGATTGAGTTTCCCCGGCTCCAGCGGGTTACTCTTGTGTTTACCAGGTAGTATGTGTAACTATCTAGGGTACAATGACATCATCTGTTGTGGTGACTCATTCTGACCCCTGAGATAAATTGCCATTGGATGCTGCCAGGCCCAGCAGCGGTCACACAATTCAGAGCAGACATATGGCCGTGTGTGCCCTACCAAATGCTCAGGGAGAGGTTTAGGTCCTGCTCCAAGACCCCAGACCAGCTACTGTGGGCATCTGACCCCTATCTCGGCTCAACCGATTACACTGGTTGGTCGGCAGAACAGAAGGGTCACCGGAATGGACCGCAGGGCACAGAGCACCGCTCTGTTAACAGTGATTCACTCATTACAGAAGCACTGTTTAGACTGATGATGCTTACAGCAAACCCTAGAGAAAGGAAGAGAGAGAGACAGAGAGAGTGGACAGAAGAACAGACAGATGGGTCAATGGAGGGCTACCAAATGCACAGCGCTGACCTGTTTACACTCATTTATTACGGAAGCACTGTGGTGAGAAAGGTTAGCTACATGAGAGGGATTAAAAACTGTTTTGAAGTTAGCATACTCTAGCATACTGTTTTTCTTTTTGTAGTATATAGTATAGTGTGTATACTATAGTCCATAAAGCCAGTTCACCTACATATTCCAAAAGTATGCATGTGCCCAGTATACAACAGGGCACATTACAGAAGATAATGTATCCCACAATGCAATGCATTTGACTTTCCATTTTCAATTTGATGAAGAAATGAACTGCAAGTAATTATAGTCGCCATAATCTCTTCAGGCATTTTTCACATTTAAAAGATAATTGAAAAAAAATGATTAAACAGCATTAACGTGAAGCCTAATAACATTGTGTGTCAAAAATGCATCATGATGCTGTTCAAACTACAGTTTCACTTACTTAAGTGAAAGTGTAAGTTTAGTAAGCTAGTATTCTGTTCTGACAAACCCAATTGTCATATTGTTCATAAATGCTTTAGTATGTGCGTGTTTATTGGTGCGGTACATTGCACACACACTTTAATTGAGATTGTTTGGGTCTGGAGGATGTTTTGTTTATTGCAGTGCATTTAAAATGCAGGATAAATGAGCAGCGGTAGCTCACTGCCTTACCTGATGCAGGTCAGAGGACATAATTATAAAATTCAAACTAATGTTTCAATTATTTTCAGACCTCCTGTTTATACAATGGTGAACATTGAGAGTTGCTTTTCCAGCCTAGTTATTATGCCGGAGTAGCACAGGAAAGGAATCTAAACGGCCATTTTAACTGTGTTGATGTGCACTAACACACCTTTAGCATTTATACTGCATACCAACATTTGTACTGCAGCCTTTTCAGAGTTGGATGCATGATTCATCAAGTATTATGGATCAAAATAGCTACTTTGCTGTGCTAAGAAACTATATAGTGTGTGAATCAGACAGGTCATGGTCTACAACCTGCTGTGCTGGGATAAATATCCTGTTTTATGCCTGTTTCTTTGTGTCAAAAGCCTAAAGATCAAAAAGTCAAAAGATCTTGCAGTAACGTTAGTAGAAATTTGTTAACGTTACATAACATATACCAAAAATGTTATTACTAAGTAGTGGAACGTTACAGTATATAAACAATACAGAATTACAAAATGTTTGAATAATGTTCTTATAACCAAGCAATAAGATTAATATATTGTCTTAAAAACTGGACAGTTTGAATGTTCCTATGAATTTCAATATTACATGTTTAACGTTTACTTAATGGTTCTTAATGGAAACACTAGGGAAACATTCTTACAACCTAAAATTGTTAGCTGGGGAGCTTACAGTATACTTATTAACTTATGATCATTTACGTTCTTAGCTAGATTCTCACAGAAAAAACTGGAAAAATTATTCAGCCTCCTCATCTGATGTTGACTGGTAAAAATGACAACTAGTGCAGCGAACATAATCATGCTAAAGGCTAGATAATAATAAAGCTTAAATTCTGAATTAAATCATCTTTATTTGTTCAGTCAGGCTCAACATATAACTGATTCCTCACCGCTTTGTGTCTGGCAGTTTCCTGTCATTTAGTTGTATTTCAAATTATTCCCGTGGAACTGCGGGCCATTAGCTTTGAACAAAAGGTAAATTGGTTAATATTATTGTGACAGAAATTGTGTACGCTCAGTCAGAACATGCTCCTGGTCATTTTTAGACAAAGGGTGCTAGGATTGCTTGCAAACAGTTTAATTGTTAACACATATTCCGAAGCGCATCCACCCACCCACACACACACACAGACACACATATATAAACATGCACCATTCCTTAATGTACTAAATTGAAATGTTAGGTCACTGGAGCACCCCTATATTGTTGGGAAATTGCACTGTAACATTCCTCTGATATACAGGAATGTCATGCAGCTTGGTTCATTGGCTTTCTCACACAAGTGTGAAGGTTTATAATGTTGCCCTGAAGCTTTCCTTAGCTGCTTAACTGGCATTTCCCCTCATCTTTCATAAGCTTTTTTGAGCCCTGAGAGCGACAGAGAGAGAGAGAGAGACAGTTTAACAAAAAAAACTTGGTCATTGAAGCTTGTGTTGTGAGATGGTTATAATCCGAATTGATGCTCATGTATATACAACGTATCCATGCTCCACTAACAAATATTCATTGTGGGTTACTGGGAGAACATATATAGCACATATCTCATGGGGCATGGTGCGTTCTGGGAACAGGTTGAGTGTAGGCAGGGGACAGCATGCCCCAGATCCATCACTGCTCCTGTGGATACCAGGGTTATAAGCCAAAGGTACGCCTTTATTCCTAAATCTGTAAACAACTCAAACAACTTTACACATTATTAAATTTTAAAAAAGTTGGGAAAGTTTGGAAATTTGTTTTGATATTACCTACTGGCACACTGAAGCAAAGCATAAAAAATAATTTAGAAACTTTTTTGGTGAGTCATCTAATGGGCCCAAACTTTTGCACAGCCACAATATGAGGCTTAAACTAAAAATATCTAAACTTAAAATAGTAGTTTTGTCAGTGAATAAAAATCCCAAATACTGCTAATTAAAAAATACCCCCCGAACATACATCACCCCTTATTACTCTCCCTGTCTATCACACAATCAAAGCCTGTGGCATTCTCTCTCTCTCTCTCTCTTTCTTCTCTCTCTCTCTCTCTCTCTCTCTCTCTCTCTCTGTCTCTCTCTCTCTCTCTCTCTCTCTCTCTCTCTCTCTCTCTGTCTCTCTCTCTGTCTCTGTCTCTCTCACTCCCTCTCTGTCTTTCTTGCACACACACATACGCTGCACATACTCTCACTCTCACTTTCTCTTTCTTACACACACATGTAATTAATTTATCTTTTTCAAGACCTGATCTGGGATCAGACTGCAGAAGAAAAAGTGTGTTTGAGAGCTAAATGCAGTTATCACCTCAGATAGTACAGGGGTTCTGCTAGCACAGCTGTTTTATACGAGGATAATTCACTGATAATGTGATTTTGACCGCCAACATGCCGAGGTGTTTCAAATACACTTGTAGGTTCTAAGTGTGTGTGTGTGTGTTTACTTGTATATATTGGTTATAAAATTTGTACCCAAAGTCAGCAAAACCTTTTTCATTTTTTTTTATATTTCTGTTGGGGTTAGAGTGTGAGTTGGGTTATATCGTTTATAACTAGCTGTGTATAAAAAGCTTTGCAACTGCTGCCTCATGTTCATTGTGCTTTCTTGCATTTCATTTATATAGCAACACACACACACACACACACACTGGAAACACCAGGTGTAATATCATCAGACAGTGTGCTTTTACATAAATAATGTTTGCATACATTCTTTACCCTGTTATTTTCTGAGGCACAGAAATTTTTGTTACTTTGAATGTAAATCCACGTTGAGTGTTTCTGTACCAACAAACTGAAATAGCAAAATAATAACTGTTTGCCTACAGGTTTCCAGAAAACTCCACCTGTCTACTATTGGTTAAGCCCCTATAATGTACACACAACAGTGTAAAGTGTTTTGTGCCCCCCATCAGGGAACCCGGCAAACTGTACCCCTTCCCCTGATGGCCCTGTGTGAACGGTCCTCAGATGTTTAACCTGTGCACTTTAGTTTGTGTGTTTACCAACAGCCTTGAAGCGCTAGTGACTTTGCCTTGAATTGCCAGTAATGGTGATTGATGATGTCATCCGTTTATAGAGACCTCACGGGGTTGTAATATTGAAAACAGCAGATCTGTGTGAAGGAAACACACATCAGTCAGGTCGTGTGTATAAATGCAGCCTGTGTCGTAAAAGAGGAGATAAAACAGAAGTAAACCATCTGTCACTGTTTAAATTGTAGCTGGTCTTTTCATCCAAGACACGAGGCAGGTTCTTGAATATAATTTACAGCAATGATTGTAGAATTACATGCACGCTGAATAGGGCCTAATACACACGTGCCTCTTAATTCAAGAGCAGACCGTCTCTCATTCACTTTGACTGGTCGCTGACATTTCAGTCACTCCTGATTTAATATGTTAATATCCAGGCTGACCCGAGAATATCATGTGCCTTCCAATTCCATGTGACCTTTCACCAGCCTGAGTTTTAATTGAGAGGTTTACAAGAACCATTTATCAAACTGCAAGATGGAAGCTACAGTGTAGATGAACCCCAGAGAGACCCTCACAACAGTGGTTGATGAACATGCTCAGACCATTGGTTTATTAATTAGCACCGAGCCTATATAAAGAGCTGCTGTTAAGTGTCTTTGTAACATACTCTATGTGAGAGAAAGAAATGCTGTATGTTGAGATATCGACCAGGTAGATGCCAAACAGCTCAATAAAAGCAGTAAAGAGCACGCCAGAGAAATAACACACGGCACTCTAAAGAGCTGCATGTCCTTACTAAATGAATCACAACAATGATGTTTATTGGAACCGAGTCCCTGATGGCAACAGCCTTTCTGCTTCCTGCAATTCCTTTGTCTTCGACTATTCCGTAGTTCCTACATTGTTCTTTGTTATTGGTGCTAACAACAGCAAGGTCATGGGTTCAATTCCCTGGGAATGCACATAGCGATAAAAAAGCCTAGGAACAACAATGCATGAACAAATGCATAAACAATGTAAATATTGAAATATTTCTCATTATTATAATTTTTTTGCTTGCAAATAAATCTTTGTCTGAATACACAGCTACTTCTGCATAGGTTGCAATATATAAAGACAATTACAGAATACAGTAATTACAGAATCCACCAGCAGGGGACCATACTTACTGGCCCAGACAAACCTTGACCCCCATCGGCCCAGACAGTTCCTGCACTTCTTGTTCAAATAAGCCTTGATCTCTGAAGAAGAGGGCAATTGGGGGGAATTGGAGGTGATTAAGAGTCTCGTCTGAAGTGGCAGCAGGTAGTTGAGGTGAGGCACAATTACCTCTTTGTTCCACCCACAGAGACTGAACATGACAGCCACTGTCATGACTGCAAGAGCCTTAAGCGAAGCTCTTCCAGCAGAGCAGTACAGATGAAATGTCACGTCATCTCCCTCTCCTGTCCACCCTGTCGGAACACCTCGCAGCGGTTTCCTGTGGAGAAAAGCCCAGACTGTACTGCAGGAGCTCTCTCTGAGGAGCAACAGAATAATAAGTACTCCAAACAGCCTCGATAGATCCCTGAGCACAAGATAAAAACAAACAATAAATAAATCAATACCCAAAGTGAACGCCTCCACTTTTAATGCTGTAGAAAAATTCAGCTTTTCAAGGACACCATCTGAATCCGAATGAATCAGAATGACACCTAGTGCTTATTGCAGTGAAAGGCATAATGAAGCTGTTGATCTCTGTACACATTTAGCCATTATCGATTCAGTTCTGACACATTGTCTTTTCTCTGTTTTGTACCATTGCACCAGCATAAATGAGTCAAAAGGAGGTTCGACTACTGAACTCTAAACAGCTGGCTGACACGGTGGGGAGGATGAAGGCATGACTGAATCTTTTTAAAAGAGGCTGATTTTTTTTTATGAAGTCCCTCAGCTCAGCAGTAACTCTGAATAAGTGAGTTTGTTGAGAGGTTTCTTGAGGTCCTTTTTATATTCGTATCACTTTATATCTTCTCAAAGATTTTCTTAGTAATATTATAACCAGCCTTCTAAATAAAATAGCACATATGGTAAATACACACAACACGTTAAGCAAACAGTGCCTCTAAACATGTAGGCCTAGACAGAATTGATCATACTTTTAAGGGAAACCATATTAATGGTGTGTACAGTATCAGCATTGATATTTAGCAATAAACGTTGTTTGTTGGAAAACAGTCACATTAAATTATGATTTTTCTTGCACACATGTGGCAAACAGTGGACATTTGTTAGGCAGTTTGCTCTTTTACTAGCAAACAGAAGTTCTGTCACCTACAGATCAGAGAAGAACAACCAAAGGCCAGTAAATCTGTTTATTTGCTTGCCAAAGTCCAATTTTACTCTCATTCGGCATTTGACTGGTGTTCATTTTGAACCCTGTGCACATAAGCAATGGAATGTGTCTTCACACAGATTTTATAATGTCCAGATGGAGCATAAATATAGGCTGCTTATACAGTGATCACAATCAAGGGAAACAATGTTTCACAATGATGGGGATTCTTGTGCTCATCGTCATGACAACAGCAAAGTTTACTATGCAGAGTCTACCATAACTCTACCATAAATCATAACCCCCTCATACAAACTCCACCCATTTATATAATTACAGGTGTTATTTCCAATGGTAAATTCCTCATTGTTACAACTAATGTAGCAGAAGTGATATGATCTGGTGATACAAACAGACTATATTTAGCTGTAATTTCCTTAGTTACTGTATTCAGTGTAAATGAGAGCCGTGTGTGAAGGAACAGAGGTGTGAAGACGCCACTGAAATGTGTGATTCAGAAATGTGTTGAGGATCAATGCGAATCCACGTTTAAACGGGAGACCTGACTCTCTCTCTCTGCACGTCCAGGAAACTCCAGAAACACCCTCAGTTTAGTGCTGACTGCAGGGCGCTGTGAAAATAGCTGGGAATCTTGTTGATGCTCTGTTTCAACAGAGGCAGTCGCAGTGAATCACTGTAGTTTTGTGTAATGTTTATGTTCGGTTGATGTTTCAATGAGTAATAAATGCTGAACTAAATTCACCTGTGGTTTACATCCATTTACAGGATACTGTAGCTTAATGCTGATTATCAGACACAAACTGGCACGCAGAGAAACTGAAACGGAACGTTATGGAATGAATGCAGTTTTCCGGACAACAGGCTACTGTACTATTGATTTCTTTTTGAATCCAATGCTGGATTGTTTTACCCTCTGTATCTTGGTCTCTCTCAGGTCCCTGACAGTGTATAATGAGCCCAATGCAAGGTCAATAATGTCACTGCTGTGCACTTGAGCTTCTGGAAGTGTGTGATGTTCCATCAGGACCTGACATTCTACAGTAGAAGACAACTGACTCACGTCACTGTCAGGTAAGCATTGTAAACAATGGGCACAAAACCTGACTCAGAGATATTGCTCTGGTTAAGATCAGACACCTACATTTATTTTATTATTACATAAGTTATGTAATGGAAGCACACGTTTACACAATATGAAGAAAATAAACAGGATGCCTAACAGAGCAGAGGCTAATAGGAAAAATTAAAGACCTGGGGCTGGCCACTGCTCAGGGAGGGAATAAGAGAGCTTACATAAGGCTGTCAACCCACTTTTTTATCATGTCATATTAATTTCTGTAATTTTATCAAAGAGCATAGGATGTTTAAGAGTGAGATAAACCACCTAATACCACAAAACATCACAGAGTTAACCAAATCCATTGCCATTGTGCTGTTGCCCACCATCAGTGATGTCACTTCCTGGAGGATGAATTCATTACGGAACTGCAACCACACAACATCTGCCCAAACTAGAATATGAAAATGATTTAATATTGACCCTGAATATTTACCTGATAAAGAAATGAACTGATATGTTTTCCATCTTTAAAAAAAAAAACGTTTTGTGTTCAGTTCAGTTTATTAAGAAATATATATTGGGGCATGAATATGTACTGCACAGTATGAGTGACCCACAGATATTTAATAAATGATACATATTCTTAGTCTTGGTGTGAACAGGCGTTCGGCCTTTCACTCTGTATTAATCTTTTCTTATTAGTTTTCACCCTGTTACACCATGTCCTCCATAGAACCTGAGTGATGATTTCCTCATTCATCAGATCCAGCAGATTTGCCTCGCAGAAGATGTAAAATGTTCCTGACCCTGTGCGTCTGGCTCCTAATGAATCAACGGACCGATGTTGGAACATATCAATCGCAGGTAATTGAACACAAGCCAGCTCTCCACGTGTGTGAGTAATGCTGCTAATCTCCCCACACACACTCAAACTGTGCAATGAGAAATGGTAGAAACAGAGAGAGAGAGTGAGAGGAGAAGGCCTGAGGAAGTCAAAGACCTTTGTGTCCTTTTACAGCAGGCTGTTATATGTGCTTTAGGCTTCGCACGTCACATCCCATAATACTCAGAATGATTTATCATACGTGTTTGGTGAGGTTAACTGGTATTGTCATATACAATCAAATGGTAACGCCTTACATTACAGTGTGCATGTTGCACATATTTCTTTAATAGTAGCGTATATTTTGGTTGCTAAGGTGTGGTTGTGTTGCTATGTGGTTGGAGTAGGTTTTGGGTGGTTTCTGCTTAGCAGAGTAGAAGTCCCAGAGTAAAAACTTGAATTGGTGTTGTGAGTATACAGTGATGAAATTCATGCATTTTTAAAATGAAATTTAAATTCAACAGTAGGATTTTAAAGAGGAAAACCAGCATAGTGCTCAGAGCATCTTGTAAGTGAAGACTGGCTCTCTGCTGCAGATCTTCATTTCTTTTTATCTATCTATCTATCTATCTATCTATCTATCTATCTATCTATCTATCTATCTATCTATCTATCTATCTATCTATCTATCTATCTATCTATCTATCTATCTATCTATCTATCTGCAGCCCATAGCTTTTAATGCCCTACATTATTTCTGCATCTGCTGCATGCAGTAAACTATGCTTTTAAATCCTGCATTGACACCTGCGTTCTCGTCCCTCGCTCACACCATTTCCATGGCAACCAGAATGGCTTTACACCCAGTCACAGAGAGAGAGAGTTGGGATCTGTGCCTCTGCTTGTAAACTTCAGTGTATGAATGCTGTCTGTAAGTGGTGAAGAAAAGTTTATTGAAAATGTTTCTTTGAAAGAATTGCATATCTTTAGCATTTGCTAATACATCCCTAACAGTATGAAACTTTTATCTTTCCCTCACTATATGTGTGTTTACACCAAGGTGATAAATAGGTCAACCATGGGTGAACAGGTTTATTATTATTAGTGTGTGACATGAACCCAACCTTGAGTGCCAGTGACCCCCCCTTTTCTAATGTCTCCAAGGACCTGCTCTAATAGCTCCATTTGTGAGAGGCTAAAAGCCCGTGTGACTTTGCGATTTATAGTATTTGGTTGACTGTAAATAAATAGTCTAAAGTAAGATAGAATTTATGAGCCTTTGTCTTCAGTACCCATTTGAGGAAAAAGGTATTTTTCTTTCATGCTAATGAATTAGCACGTCAGCTTTGAGCCTGAAGGAACGTTCTTCTCATTGACATGTTGATAAACATCTCACTCTCTGTTTAATCTGCCTGTACAGCTGTTCTGTTCCCCTGAAGAATCTAAAGTAGGACATCGTGGTTCCAGACAGCCTTCTGGTCTTCACACGTTCTCTTTTCCAGTATTTTGGATTTTTGTTCCTATAGTTTCACACAGAAGTGTGATTCTAAGTCTTCCTTCTTAACTGTCAGCTTCCTGCCAAGAGGTATTAATAGCTGAGTCGGAGAACATCTCGTGTTCAGTTCAAGATCAGTGTGTTCTTTTCAATGACCTTTTCTCTGGGAATATTTGAAGCAAGTTCACGTCGAGCAAACATCTGGTGTCCACGAGCCGATAGAATGAGGTTGTGAATTCCTTTGTTAAAATTGTCCTCATCATTTTCTATTGTAGTTTATGGACTAAATAATGTGGCTTGAACAGTTGTATGGATTACAACAAGATCCAGAGAGAATCAACACTGGTTGGGTATGATCATGCATGAGTCAAGCTGTGCAGCAAATGATGCTTAACACTGTGATTTATAGCTATCCTAATGACATACATTAAGACATATACTTTACAGCTAACAGTAACTCAGTGCTAATGTAAAAAAAAAAGTTCTCTCAGTTCAAAAAATGCTAAAAAGTTCTCTCAGTTCAAAAAATGTTCGTGCGGTAGCATTGTAGAATGTTTCGAGTGTAGAATTTTATATATGTGTATATATATATATATATATATATATAGATAGATAGATAGATAGATAGATAGATAGATAGATAGACAGATAGACAGATAGACAGATAGACAGATATCAAAAACGTTATTTTTAAATAATAAAATGTAACATACAAAGCAATAACAAAGCAATAATGTTAACATTATGTCTATAAAGACTGGACATTTTGAATGTTCCTAGAATGTTTTTCTTACTTAAGGGAAACATTCTTACTAAATTGTTAGCTGGCTTAGTCCTATAAAGGTAGAAGAAAAATTAAGAACCATTGTCAATTCCTCTCATAGGGCGTCAGGTGTGTTTCCTGTGCAAAATCACACTCCCTCAGAAGTTGCTGTGAATCTGCAGAGCCCTGAAGTAATTCATCAAAATTTAGGCAGATGACAGCAGTGGCACTGGGATAGGAGCTACGCTCCCTTTCATATCTCCCACATATGCAAAAAAAAATGCTTCCTCTTTGTGGGGTGTGGGCAAAATTTGCTACGTTTTAAATAAAATTGAAAGGCTAACCCTCTGTAGCTATCATAATGAATCATGTTACCACTTTCAGAAGAACTGCTTGTACAGAAGTCACAGTTGCACTGTGGGTAATGTAATTGGGGGTGGTATAATTGATCATAACTTATAAAGGGAACCACTCGACACCCAGAAAGAGCTGATTAGACAGTTGATGTAAGACTGTGTTTTAGACATGGTCCCCGGTCAGGGTCACTAAGTTGACTGCTCAGTCGTTCTAGTTACAAATGGAAACTTAATTACAATATATGATGGTTTGAAAAACACAAGCTGCTGAACATATTAGCATCATAAAAATCTAATAAAAGAAGGATAGCTGGGGTAATGAAGCTTTTAAATGTGGTCCTGTTTTTACTTTTGCTTATCCTTTCTTCTGCACAGAGAATGAGATAAAAGAAATATAAGAGATTAAGATATGTAATCATCCATCTATACCATTATATATATATATATATATATATACTTTTATATATAATATATATATGTTAATATATAGCTGACATTATAGTTTACGGTGTGGTTCATTTAGCATGTACCCACAATTCCAAATAGATGTTAATCTATGTGCATGTGAAATCATCAGGAATCTTTGCTTTACAATGTGTTCGCATATGTCTACATAGTGCTTTGAATTCTTATTGAAAACAAGGCAACACAATCCTGTGATATGGCCACTTAAAATGTGCTGTGATTAAGGATTTTTCCAATCCTGGTGAACTCGGATGAAGAAAGCAATGATGAGAGCTATTGTGTGTTTGCTCTCGGTCAGATAATCCCAACACCCCATCATTCCTCTGTGCTGCCTGTGTAAATAGGACCTAACCAATAACCGAAGTCAATTTCTCAAGGGTCGTCACACATTTGGATCCGATCTTATTCCATATAATTCCCTCTCTCCGGAGTGAGCATTTTCACCAAGCCCAGCCCTTCGTTTATTAACCTTCGGATTTGCTGCATAAGCCGTTTCCTAGGCAACCACTTTTCAGGCTCTTGTCAACCCAGAGCTGTTATCTGACAATTTAACGCTGCGTGATTTTACCGTGTTTTATCTGTTTGTTTGTTTTGATGTGGACTGCTAATTGGTTTAAAAGATTGGCCCCCAAAACATTGCCATTATGAGATTTGACTGATTGTGCCTTTATGACATCATGCTTATTCAACAATCATCTCTGCATAATCTTCTCATGATCATCTTATCCCTCATCTTTATGACCATCGTGTTCCCTGTAAAGTTCTACGACACAAGAAAAGTCTCCGTGCGGTTTATTGGATTTGGTGGGATCTCGAGAGACAGCTAGCTGTGATAGATGGCGAAGTTTAAAAAATGTAACTTTATTCTAGAAAATCAATTTCTAGAACTTGTGTGGTTTGATTGGATCGCGGCTGTCACTCTTACTAACCACGAAACTGGAGAAATATGGTTTGATCCAAGTTTTAAGTTAGATTCGAAATTGAATCAAAGAATGATGCGATCCTGTAATCCAAATGTAATATGGTTAAACCATTCAAATAATTGTGATATGCTCATTCTTACTATTTAAATTCGGAACTGATTCATTATCTTGATTGTTAGGATAAGAACAGTGCTAGGATGACATCAATTTAAAAGCAAGCATAAATGGTATAAATGAAATGAATAAATTGAATACCTTCTCTTGTTTCTGTCTTTATGTGGAATCAGTTAAATGGGTGTGTTTTATATTGAGTGTTTAGATGGTAAAGACCTGAGCCTTGTGACTGATGTTAATTTGTTAACGGTAGGGTGCATTTAAAACACAGACAAATAATACGTATTTGATTAATATTGCTTAAAGAAACAGCTGCGTTGTTGTTTTGTATTTCGATTTTTTAATTGAAATAAGCATTCTGATGGCATATATATATATATATATATATATATATATATTAAAAATTTGAAATATATATGTATATGGCATATATATGTCACATGGCATGGTTGTAGAATAGTCTATAGATAACTTGTTAATAGCATGTTAAGACCAGCTGTAGCTTTCTCCTTATATAACAGCTTTTGATTTCACACCTTGTGGAGCACATCACCTCCTGCACATTGTAATGACAAGATATGTGTTTTAAAATAAGTGTTACACTGCGATCAGTCTCTCTTCACCTTTGCACTTTGGTACACCTGGGAAACCAACCGTAACTTCTTAACCGTAACCAAAAGTGCTAAAAATGTGAGAGTGTATTTCTTCATAGGAAAGCAACAACGTTTTCTCATAGAAGATGATTTTTTAAAGCATTGGAGGACCAAAGAGAACGTCTCTGTAGGTGATAAATCTTGCTCTCATAAACACGTTTATTCTGCAGCTGAAGAGCTGTAGTTTCACTCCACCCATACAAGTCTATCTGCAACAGACGTTTGTGAAAAATCACCTATGAGCTTTGCCTTATATGCTCTAGTTTTCAGCAAACAGTGGAAATTCTGCTAACATTTATGTTTGTCTAACCCTTTATGACTTTATACCTTAGAGATGTCCAGTCGTCTGTTTCCTGGACAATGAATGTTATTACTGGCACTGGCTAATGTCAGGACTAACAGAGGTAGCATTTTGTCAAAAGATGATATGATTTTGTACTGATTGAACTGAATATAAACTGAAAATTGTGTGGCATTGGCATAATAAACATAGTAAAGATTGTAATGGACCTGAATTATTTTTACAAAATGAGTTCCACTGAGATGTTGTATGTATGTTGTGTGACTTTATGGCTACCTGCTCTTGTAACTGATAGGTCCGTATTTTCACATTTGACAGTTAGGACTTTTCCTTGACATTTTAAAGCAGATACAAAAACTGTATTTTAAACATAGCATCAGAGTAATTTGTTTGAAGTTAAAGGTTTTTTCACTTGCACCATGAAGCAGTTGTGTGAAAAACAGTGTTAAATCTCTCATTTATTTGGGGATTGCACCGTTCTCTTCACAATTCCCATGTTATATGAAGGTACATTGCTGCAGATGAAAACTACAGAACGCATTTATCTGCCTGCATTTTCTCCATTACAGTATCTTCTTGTGTTTAGTAGTTGTGGGTAAAACTGTTCATTCCATAAACAATACATATGTATCAGGAACAATTAATAATACATGAGCAATCATATTTGTTATTTGCATTTTTGACATGGTTGATTACAAACTGATTGTGATGTCATCACATTTTGCATGTTTAAACATGGATAGCGACAGACTGATTGACAGAATGAAATGCAAACAATTACTGGAAACGCTTTTCGATTGCTAATCCGCATTTAAGCGCTATAGGAAGGAAGTCTTTGGCTTGCTAAGTTCTGTTTCCTAAATGTACATTTCTATTTAATTAAACGTGTTGGTCTTACTAATGCATTATGCCACATACTAAACTACTCAGCCAAGTTAAAACATAAAAATTATCTGTTTATATTTTATATAACAACCTTGGAACAAATGTTGCTAGTCACGTGGGTTCACTATGTATTTGACCAACCCATGTCCAATGAACCACCTGTAAATATCAAAACAGCCTAAATAAATGACTGCACGGTCACCCGTTTATAGATGGAAGAATCTGAGCATGCTCAGAAGATGCTCTGCCCCTTCTTCTGTATGTCTTTATTACTGCACTTTATGGAGCCATAGATCAGGTCAGATCAGCATTTGGGGACGGCAGTATGAGATAACACCCCAGTCTTTACATAAAAATGGCCTCCTCCTACTCATGCCTCATTAACTGCCTGCAACTGCCTGAGACCAACCACAGCAGTCCCTCTGGAGCTTAACTGCCCCTGCAGCCGCCTCCCCAAAGACCTGATCTGTCCACCAGCAAAGGTCATTAGTGGCATCAGCAATGTTTCAGTGACACTGCTAATGCGTTTGGTCATCTCAGGGCAGGCGGGCCATATTCGAATTGGGAATTGTAAAGCTCTTGCTGCTCTGATCTTTTTGTTATATATTTGTCATTTTGTCCTTTATTGGACAGGACAGTGCAGTATAGAGGGGAATTGGATCAGGAAAGGACCTCAAAACAGGATTTGAACTCGGGTAACCTAAAGTGCTAGTGTGTGATATATCGGAGTGTTGCGCAAAATACTATTATAGGATGAAAAGGAAGTCAAAAAGAGAAACAGGTGACAACAGCCCTAAAATAAATAGTTCAAATCCTTAATGGTTATGGGTCTCACATATTGAATGAACCAAACCTGTATGACTTGTATGACCAAACCTGTATGAAGATTTTTTGAAGCATGTCGGTAACCACACAAATGCGGCACCCATTGACTTCCACTGTATGGACACAAAACCACTGTGACATTCCTCGAAATATCTTCTTTTACATTCCACAAAAGAACAAAAGCCATGTAGGTTTGGAATGGCATGAGGATGAGGTAAATTCATATTTTTGGATGAACTATCCCTTTAACACATCTTACATTTATTTACATGATTGATTGGAATGTATTGTTTGTAATCAAATGAGTTAACATGGCTGGGATTTGGTTGGTATTAAACTGTGCTTCAATCTATGTCTGAGTAATCTAAGCGTGTATCAGGTCATATTCAATCAAGCAAGGCAGTTAAGCTGTTGATACTGATGCGCACAGCGTGTTCAATATAAATGTAGCTCCTCTTAAAGCTCTGACTACCAGGATAATCAATGGTTCCAGGCCTGTGGGACGCTTCAGTCAAATAATCTATGCTCACTTCATTATTGACTCAGTTCTGTGTTACTCTCCTGGTTATACGATAAGAAATCTAAAGCAATTTAGATTCAAATGTCTCTAGATCTGGATTGCTCTGGATTGCTATACGCATTCAAATTTTAATTTAATTACATTATTATATAATAATATCTATATTCTCACCTCAGTCTGATGGAAGTTGGTGTCACGTCACTATTTCCCTATTCTGTGATACTGTAAGTCAGATATAATTTAAACAAGATGTTATAGCTGAGTCTAGGTCCAGGATTAACATACCCTAGGAGGTAAACCTAAATAGCAAGACCAAAAAAAGCAAAAGGGTTAACAAATCATCATAAATCATGACAATAAGGTGTACTACAGGTAACTAAGCAGTCTGTGGGTGTCAGGGGTCTCAGAGCTGAACTCCAGCAGCCACAGTATGTCTGAATACATTACATTAGTTCTCCCTCCTCTCATAACAAACACTCAGACCTTGCAGAGTCACATTACCAGGCTGCTGCACTTAAATGTGAGATGCATTTGATTCCTCTAGAGAGAATTTAAGAGGTAATAAAAGTTTTTTGTGGCCCTTCATATCTGCTTGCTAGCACTTGCTGCTTCAGTTGTAATGTCTGTGTATAGGTATTTATCCAGTAAAATACTGTTCAGCATATTTTTGCATATTTTGCAGTAAGAATAATAGAGCATTTACATGATATATTTATTTATAATTTATAATTAATATTATATAATTAAATTAACCTAAAATTGCCGGGTTGGTACCACAATGCTCTAATTGCGACTTTGTACTGTGCAACATTGTTGTGAAATGTCAGCTAACTTTAATTGCCTCTGCTGTCTGGCAGTTTGTAACTCTGACTGCAGTTTATGTTTTAGTTTTGTAACTCTGTAGCTCAGTGTAAATGCAAGAACCATGAACTGACAGAAGGCAGATTAATTTAAAATATATCCACGCTTGGTCTGTGTCTCCATTTCAGCTCAGCAGTAAACAGATGAGCTCTGACTGTAATGCCAGTCAGGTCTGCTGAGTGAGTTGTGAGCACCTGACAGACAGTAGTTGCCGGGCACTATGTATCAGTACATTAATCACTCAAGTGCTTGGGCAGGACCCACCTTCTAAATCTGGATGTTGAAGGCTTGTGAGGGGCTTCTGGCACTGTGCAGGACACGTTAAGATCGACCAAATAGTTTACAGTTAACTGCTACAGCCCACAACCCTCAATGTGGCTTAATCAAATTTATCATCTTAAAAAAAGGTTGGAACCAAAATTCTTATATTTCAGTATTCTAAAGACCTCATGGATTTCCAAAATTTTACAGCCAGCCCTGGCTAACATTAAAAACAGTAGATTTAAGGTTTGTGCTTAGCATATTTTATATCCATATAGGTATGTTTTATACGTATGAACCCTCTGTGTCACAGAGTTAATGAAATAGTTAATTAACACACTGACCTTCTTTAAATGATGATGTGAAAGGTCGTATTTTTCTCCCTCAGGATGGTGGGGATTTTGCAGTATGTCAGATACTGTGGCATTAGCAGGAGTTTCTCATGATAATAAGATCGTGTGGTGAAGGACATTTCCGGAACTTTGTGTTGGAGCTTGAGGCTGTTCATTTTTAATGCATCTTCATTATTCATTTCAGCCGAAGTAATTGATACATGTATGTATTTGCATTTTTATAATAAATTATTAAATATGTTATATTTTTTATGCCTTTCTCACATTTCTACTTTTATTACTTATTTATAGTTTCAGTTCTAGTTTTATTAATTATAGTTTCAAAATCAGAAATCAAACAATAATTAATGAGTCGGAAAAATGAAAATAAATAATTATTTTGTTTAATATATTTTTTTTTATTTTAAACATGTTAATTCTAATTTACAGATTAACCATGTAATATAACTAATCATTTGTCCATTTGTATACCACACATGTTTGTATTTCCCAACTGTTTTATCATAGGATGTGTGTTTTGGCAATATTTCAAGAGCTCAGTGCTTTAAGTTTGATTTTCTCTTGTAACCGGGATTATACAACGAGCTCAACAGTGACTTTGCATATAAACACATAATACACCCAGTGGTACGACACACACTCTGATGTATTCATACACAGAGACGCATTGCAATCACTAACCCTCCATTTACATTGATCTTCAAACTGATTTGTTTGCTGTTGAATCTATGCATCGAAAACAGACAATTCCATCCTGTCACGGGAGACATTGTACAAAAGAGAGAAAAATAGAATATTTTGTCCAGAAGATAAACGGTGCCTAGATAAAAGCATCTGCCGAATCAGATAAAATTTGCCAGGTGCTTTTATTTCAAACAACTTCCAGTGCATTCGATATATACATGTTAGCAGTATTCCCTGTAATTTAAACACATCACTTTGGATGTCAGCAACAAGAAAGCTTATTGGTATGGAGAAATCGAGAGAATGGAAGAGTGTGATGGTGATGATGGCGATGATGATGATGAATATGATATATTTGTGTGGAACAGGCTGATGGCAGTCATGTCTGTTTGCAGATTCTCTTTGTCTGCCAGTAGACAAGATGAGATTAAGTCTTGAACATGTGACTGCTCTCGGCCCTTGTGGTTCTTCTCCCGGTCCACACTGTCCTTGATAGACTGTTGTGTAGTCCACTTTAAAGTCTGCACCTTGGCAAAAAGGTGTAAAGTGACCACAAAAATAGACAGTAATGAGCCCCCTTCTGGATCATTAAATGACAAATGGCTTGTAGACTTCCCAGATCTGCAGATATGACCACTTGCAAGACTGCAAGGGCACATCAAGTGTGCCATTTGGGACAGAGAACAAACTGTGATCACATTCTGATCATACAACAAGAAATTAAACATAACAGACGTAAGAATCCCATAAGTGCGACATTTTTAGTGAAAACACATAAACCTCCCCAGACAGACCAACCATCTGTACAAGCCATATGCCAGTTATTGCAATATCATTTAAATAAAAAAGTGATTAATTACCAAATTCCTGGTTAGATGCTGCAGTACCCATAATCAGATTCAGAAGCAGAATGTGCTAGTCTAAAGACTCAATATCTAAAAACATCAATGTTGCTATTTAACATTATTTGTATCTTTTAATTGTCCTTTTAAATACTTGTCTGTGAACCTTTCAAGGGGATTTTTTTTCAATAAATGTGCATCTTTCATTATTAATCGTTTTTGAAATTCAAAGTGACTAAAACTAAAAAGTTTTTTGTGACAGATTAATCTGTTCCAGTCTCTTCCCGGAGTAACAGAGACACAGTATTCCTATGGGGGCTCTGCTGAGAGCAGTGAAGGAGGGTGCTGAGTTCGTCTGCTGGATTAATGTGTAATCTGAAAGGACGGCACACCCTCCTTTCTGTGATTTGTCCTGTTTGATAGTCCTGCTCTTAATTACCTCCAGCAATTGGGACAATCTCAGTAACATGCAACCTTCATACCTCTGGTGATTTCTCAGGATTGGACCCATGACTGCAGCCTGCAAGCTCAAACCGCCTGTTTGTGACATTTAATTGGTTTTATATTCTAGGTCACCATTTATTTTTACACACGCTGCTATTAAGTCCCATTGTAATACTTAAATCTGATTGGTTCATTGCAGAATATAATCTAGACAGGACCATCCGGTTTGTATGACAAGGATATTCCTTGCAGTAGTGAATCGATTAAATATTGCTGTAAAAACAATCTTATTTTTAAGATTTTAAATCAGATCTTGGATTTAAGTTTAAACAAAGGAGGATAACAGAATGAATATTATCTTGTCAGGACATATAGTGTCCCGTAACTACTCAAAAAGACATTTATAAAGATTATGTAAGACTATCTATCTATGTGGATCTGTATCTTGCTGTAAGCCGGTTGGTTTTCTGATCTAGTCAACTGGGAAATTGTTGAGAGCTCAGAGTCTCTTTAGACAGTGTTTTCAAAGGTAAAACACTGTGGCTGAACCTCAATAAGCACTTAAGCACTTGAAATAAATATGTCAGCAATGCAGAAAGATTTATTCTGAAATTTCAAACTAATCCTCCACATAACTGCCTTGAGTAGTGATGCATTCACAAGCTTGTTTGTGACAGTTTTTGAAAGCAACTGAAATCTGCTTGTGGCCTTTTTTGAGTCAACTCAAAAGTCAGATGTCTTCATAATTTGTTCCTTTGGCAATTAATCCTGTCATGGAATTACTGTAACATATTAGCATTACTCTGTTAGCATTGCTTTCTTGTTAACTACTAAAATTACTAGATCATCTAAAATCCGTTTTTAGGCAGGTTTTAGATCTAATACTAGGTGGAAAGTTATACTGCAGTCATTCACAAAGAGAAACAAGGAACAGGTGCATGGTGAGATAGTCACTTCCTCTAATCTGATTGGATTAGCAATATTCCATGGTTGACACAATAGCATCGAGACACTTAAACTGTTTGTATCAGTCTGTTTATCTGCGCTAACTGTGAACTAGCTGTGGCAGCAGTTGATCCTGCTTGGCTTCATGTTAAATTTTCATTTTCATTACAAATGACATGTTTAGAAAATGCTTCAGGGAATGCGTCACCAAGCATCCATGATAAAATGATAAAAATAATAACAGCATGCATAAATCTGCAGTGAATTTTATGCTAACCGGCTTATGTGTTTTCCATTAATTGTATTTCCATAAATCCTCATGAATTTAAATAGCAGCTTCTACTGATATTTAGCTTCATCTTATTTAAATATGCATCATACCATTCCTTATTTTCTTAGTTAATTCCATAAAACTTTCATATTAACATAGTCTTTATGTACAAGATGGATTTCTTTAAATGTCATTTGCAATATCATACAGTATCCATACCCTCTGAATCGCACCGTTCATTATGTGACCTTGCTGTTCAGCTGTAATTTCCATTGTTACCTTGTTTTTGTGTAAAGGGCAAACACACACAAACAGACATATAAAGTCGTTTTTGCTGCTTCAAGTGGAAGCACAATCAATAACTGAATAAAAGTAATACCCATTACGGCTTTTTTTCCAAGAAACCACAAAAATATCATCCAAATTTATTGTGTTCCTGTAATATTACAGGAGGGTTTTGGCCTTTCTCTTATTACACTTTTAGAAGCTCTTGTTCATATAATCTGTTGCGGTTTTGAGATTAATCTCATCCAGGAAGCCGAGCAGCAACAGTGATACCAGTTAGTTCCTGACACAAATCATACATAAACATACTGATCATATTAATTATCTAAAGCCTATGAGAACAGATAATCAAATATATAGGTATAACTGTTTGATTGCTGAAACAATTAAAAGAGAATGTTTGATTATTTTTCCCATAAATTTGTGTCACATATTTAATGGTTCCCATGATGCAATGGGGCATGATAATAGTAAGGAAGCAATTAGCAGGCGGGTCAAAAGTAGCATCAGTGCAGGTAAACAAAAGAACACTTTTCTCATCTTTCTGAATGGTTCTGTAGAGATAAATGTGCACACACACAAACACACTGGGGTGTGTGTAAGTACACATTTGTTTGTGAGTATGAGATAGCATGAGTCAGAATCCTGCTTCTGAACTGACAGCTGTTGTGTGAGTATAGATGGGAGGTTAAGTGAGTTTACCTTATAAAAGTTAGTCTCTGTGGACCTTATTAGAGAGAGCCTGTCTCTCTCCCTCCATAACTGGCCAGAGAGCTTCTCCATTCCTTGTTAGTGATATTTCAGCCATAAGCATATTACAAGGGTGCACACCTTTCTTTCTCTGCCTTAGTGCATCATATAATATGAGTTGTGCAACAAAATTCTGCCTCAGCAAAGGCAGAAAAAGACAATATTTGGGAGTTTTTAAAAAAATAAAATAAAATCCAACATTCATCCACCCAAAGGGAGTATATACAATATACTGTGTCTTGGTAATGGTTAAAATATATACACTATTTGTCTTGGTAATGGTTAAAGCAACAAGTTGTTTACAGACATCGTTTAAAGAGGGACCTGCAAGAAAATCTTTTTGAGAATTAATATCAAAGAGTTTTTTGAAGCACCAACCAGCTCACTAATGACTTTTACTCAAATTTCTCTTCTCTGTTTACAGATTTCAAAGTATGAAATGAGAAAGCCACATAAGACTTGTATTTTGTTGCAAAGTTTATCCTGAACAGCACAAGATGACCAGTTTTATCGGCGAAAATTACAGAATGACAGATGAAAGATTGGAATATTTATTGTTTAATCGGTAGCGGTTTGCTATTGCTAGTCAGAATCAGATATTATAAGGAGAAGCATTGTCGTTCCGCTGAGCATTACATTAAAAAAAAGCAGTGCAAGATTTTTGGTCCTTTTTCCTAAACTGCTACTTTGAATCCATGTCTTCTAAACTCTATCATCAGTGCCGGCAAAATGATTTTTGATTTCATGTAATGTTTATGCAATTCAAGATTCTTGATTGGAAATCTATTTCCATTCTGACAATTAAAGCCAGACCACAAATTCCCTGCATAAATTAAACGCCATTATCCTCCTCTACAAGTCCAGATGTTAATACAGATGGGCAGTTACTCTAAAACAGATGTCTACTCTAACACAATCTGATAGGAGCGACTTTCCTCCTCTTCTCCTGCTCTCACCTCCTCTCCAGAGCTCCTCACAGCCCTTCATTGATGTGACAGGAATGTACCCTCCTCCCAGATTGATCTGACTTGGGCTCGTATTGGTGACATTTCCAGAGGCATGAAGCCCACTGGTAATGGAACAGCTCCGACAGCAGTCACAGCTGGCTGGGTCCTGTTTGAAACTTACAATAACACATTAGAGAAGTGACACTATTTCCTCTAAAACAATGTTTTTAAACAGAGGTCCTCAAGATGAGAAAACAACCATAATAACAATAAGCTAAACTACGATAAGCTAAAACAATGAAAAATTAAGAGATTTATTAGTGATCTCTCAAGGTTATCAAAAAACATTCTTGCAGTTACATTAGTTTTTAAAAAGTTTCTAAAACTTTCAAAATAATGTTTTTAACATTTTTGTTATTGATTGAAATGTACAATTGTTAGCTGGGTATTCAGGTTCCTTAATGACTAGCTCACATTTTCCCCTTTGTGTTGCCAAAGAACCCTGGAGAAATGATGGAGGTACATTACAGAATTTAAAGCTGTAGGTTTACATTTCAGAATGGTAACACTTTAATCCACTGGATAACACAATATAACCTTTTATTTCTGTAATAACTGTAATGCTTTCACTGTATTAGGTGTAGGAACATTCAGCTTTGCAAAACTGCAATACAGAGATGAAGGACCTGTCATCATAGAACCTTAAATTGTCTTTGTGGATTTTGCAGTGAATGTTTTAGTCATGTGTTTCTGTGTGGGGCACAATAAGGGCTTCAGAAAACGTAACTAGCCCCTAACGAGCTGCTCTAGTCCATTAATACTGTATTTCCATATAGTAAAGGCCTACTGTACTGTGGTGAAACTATACATTCCACAGCAATCATTTCAACCCCATTTAATGTGCCAGTGAAGGAAATATGATCTGCTGTATGGGAGGAACAGAATCAGAAAAAGCTGTACTGCCAAGTCTGCTTGTATACACATGGAATTTTCTAGAAGCTTTACTTGAAGCTTCTAGTGCAGACATCCAGATACAACAGCAAGACACATAATAATACAATTAAGAAGTAAAAAATATAAGAAATTTAGAAAATATAAAAATATAAACAAGACAGTACTTTGTATCCCTGTGCAAGGAGTAATGAAATGTGGTGATATGTATTATATTTATTATACTTAATGTATAATAATTAAATGTAGCTTATTTGATGCTTTCATTCCAGAAATACAATAGGTGAGTTTTCCTTCTGTTTAAACTCATTAGCATCAGCCTGGTAATGACTAAACGCTCATGCTTGTGAGACTTCTAAATCAATAAAACCTTAAGATTAGGAATTGACTCCAGCACTACTGTTCTTTGGGGATGCAGCTGCACACGTCAGCAAACGATGGTAATGACACCAACTTTGCTGTTTTATTTTGATGAGTCAAATTTAAAATGACTTTTAAAAGCTCACACACATTGCAAACAGGTGATAAATACCTTGAGGAGGAGTGTTCAGGTCATGGCATTATGGTAATCATTAAGTGTCTTTGGCCACTCGACCACTGACCACGCGCTCATTTGTATTCACTCTGCTGTTCATAGCATGTGCACGAGAAAGACAAAGGAGTTTTTCCTCAGTTTAGCACAGATCTGTTAGAGGCTGACAGTGGTTTTGTATAAGCTGCTCAATAAAAATGGGGAACAAGGGGTAGAACCACTCTTTGAGCTCTGCACAAAACACAGCAGATATGCTAACAGTGGCCTGTTCAACACTATCTGTGCCTCTATAAATGCTCCTGTGTTTCACTAATATCCTCTTTAAAAGAACATTTTCAGATTTACACTCACTCGCACTGAAAACAATGCAAAGCAGCTAAATTTGGGTCAGTGGTGTGGTCGTGGCATTTGAACTGTGTCTGAAAATAGTATGATGCTAATCATTTTGGTGTCTATTAAATTCTGTTTTTGTCTTTATTTGTATACCTCCTATTGCCTTTATCTGAGTATATTATTGTTGACAAGCTCATCCCGAATGCACACTTATTGATAATTGTCCTGTAAATTAGTGTGCCTCCAAAATTATACATTCCACGGACATAATGGTTTTTGTACAATATTGATTTGATACATATTGATTTTTATACAAACTGTGTAGTCTATTCCTTACACTAACCCTTCAACTAAACCTAACCGTGACAGAAAACTTTAAACTATTTTACATTTTCAAAACTTCATAGTTCATTCTGTATGATTTATGAGCTTGTTTCCTCATTAGAACCAAAACAATATCCCCACAACGTCAACATTTTTAGGTATTACAATACTTGTGGGGACATTTGTGTTCCCCATAACGTAGTAAATACCAGGACCGCATACACACACACTGGCATGATGGGTGTTTTCCTAACTAAATTAAAAGCAAACGTACCCAATGAAACGTGATGGTAATCGACCAGAGACATTATGTCTTTCCTGCATATCTTCAGCAGGGTGACCTTAGAAAGAAAGCTGTGCTGTTTTGAATTGCTAAACACAGCCATGAGGAACACTGGCTGTGCTTCAGAAGAAATGAGAGTGGCCTGTGGGAAAGCACAGTGCAGAAAATGGAGGCCTTGTTTTTGTCATGACATTTCCCTTCCACCTGTCAGTTATCTCTGTGCCCGTGCAGAGGTCGTGGATGGCCGGCTAAAGCAGACATGTCACCTCTGATTGTAGAAACTGCACGGGAAACGTCTTGGGCCTGACAGAAAGAGTCAGCATATGGTGTGATAAATACAGTGAAAACACACAGAGAATATACAAGCATGCTAGCAGTAATGCGTGTTCTGTAGGCAGTGTGTACAGTATGCTGAAATAATGACCATCAGATGGTTGTGTGTGTGTGTGTGTAATTGTTTGTGTTGTATTTGGATCAGAACTAACACTTGTATTGTCTTGTTAATTTCTTCTAAATGAGAGTAATTCAATGTAGATGTCACAGGCTGTATTGATTCCTCTTATAGTAATTGGGTAAAGCACCTGTATAATGGTTGCTCATGGCAAACTATAGGCACTTTAAGCACAGCTGTTACTTTATCTGGCCTATATGCAGGGTGTGGGTTTATAATATGTAAATCAGTGGTTCTAAACTGCTCATGAGCTCATGCAGAGTTACATTTTTTAACTTTTAAAATGGAGGGCAAAATGCTTTGTTCGTATTTTGGCACACATTTATGTCACTTGGTATAAGCTAGACAAATTATGCAGATGCCCACATGGCCAGACTGCCAAGTCCTTATCCTTGACAACTGAAATATTAATACATTTCGATATTTAGCCAAGTAGATTTTGTTGTGATAGGTCGCCACTTAATGTCTACTGTAATATTTGGGTTTATAACCACTTGTGTAAAGGTGGAGCCTGGGGTGCCTGACCGCATGCTCAAAATCGCCGTTTGTGAGATTTTGCTAAAATGATGGTCATTCTGATCTGACCCAGGATCAGATGATCTAGATTAGAGCTGAAAAGCTGCACATTGCCTAATGCACATCCTGGGCTACAGCTGCATTAGAACTGTGCGTTATTATCTGACTGCATGCGAAACGTAGAGCAGCTGCCTCGTTTGCCTCACTGGCTTCACAGGCAGTATTTAGTGGAGGTGCCTCATAAGAAAATTGCACATCATAATGTGAGACCTCATAGGCAGTGAGGCACACATCTGCAGTCCAGCTCGTCTGCCTCATGTTACAGGAGTGTTTCTCTTATTGCAAAGAATGCTGGAGTGCAGAAAAGGTTTTAGAGGGTATTGGTTTACTGTACCGTTCTTGTTTGTTTGTGTCATTACTCAATGTCATAATCTCAAGCTCTCGTATTTATGTCTTTTTTAGGTGTACGCATAACAATGTACTTGTATTTCCTGTCGTTTGTCTTTGTTTCGTTTTCCTTTCCCACTCATTATTTATTTATTTAGTGTAGTTAAATGTTGTTACGTTTCTCCCAAGCCTCGTCCTCATACTGGCTGTAAACAGCCGTTATGTTTTTCTGGCCATGGTTAATTAAGTAGAGGAAGCTTGCCATCGCTTTTATGGCTGATGGGCAAATGCAATTAAACGCTCATAGCAGGACCTTTATATTTATGTCTCGTCATTTATCAGAATGTCTGAGCCTGGCATGTCATTCTCAGATTAACTTCAGTTTATCACTCCATTAAATGTATTCATTCATCTCTGTATTTCTGTTTTTATGTAAATATGTAACATTTTGTTAGATGGTCTAAATATGAATATGTATTTTTTTCTTTTTTGCATCAAATTACATCTTAGATATTAATAATACCTTTATATGTCTTATTTCCATATTTGTGTGTACAAATAATATAGTATATAAATATGCATAAATGTATCAGAGTATATGCATGTGAGTATTTGTTAGCATATAATGTGTGTGTGTCATTAGATCAAGCTCTTTTTGTAGCCTCGTTACATTTTCGTTTAGAAAAAGCTTATAATTGCAATGATCAATAATGTTGCAACTGAGAAATTGTCTCCTGTTTGCTTTGTCAGTGTGCTCATTTAGAGCTCCTGAGCAATATTTCTCACCCGCAGAAGCTTTTGGAAATCCACACAAATAAACAAAGTGTCAGTTCTGCTTGAACTGAAAGGCTGATGGCTGAAAACCAACTCACTGTTTTTCTTGCTAGCGGCTGCTCATTAATTTCACAATCAGAATCTCATCTCTCTCTGTCTCTCTCTCTCTCTCTTTCTCTCCTCTGTTATGTCTTTCTCTCACCTGTCTCCCTGACTTCCTTCTGGAATGGACAGCTTGTTCTGTTGTTGTGCGGTAAGGACCAAACTTGCTCCAGAACTGTCAAAATGTTGGGAACACACCCCGTGCCTCTTTTCTTCCTTTAAAACTCAGGATTCTGCCCAAACACTTTACTGGGTTTATCTTTTTTGCATATAAATATCAGCTATTTTTAAGGCTTAGCTAAGAAGGCTCTGTGAGTCCAGCTCCCGTCATAATGGCATCTGTTAATGACATGTCACATGGGAAATCCCAAGCTTAACATGCTGATTAATCTTTAAACATAGGTGGAAAAGGGGGTTATTAAGAGAACACCCATTTTAAGTGTCTTCCCACAGTATTAATCATTTTTACACTTAGCACTTAACGGTCTGTTTCCAAAGCACGAGGTGTGATAAGATAATGAAACGCTTATTGTAGGTCACAAGGTTTCTTTAGTCCCATTATCTTCTCTGGGCTCTGGCTGTAGTAATAATGTGGTTTAGCATATGCTGGCTTTATTTTATTTTTTGCAAAGAAACCTTCATTCAGGCAGAAAACTTGACAGAACGTGGCAGAAGATCTGTGGTGTTTTATATAGAGTAATAGCAACATTTAAATCCCTGCCTAACAGATCATTCTGTGCCTCAAATACAGACCCTGAATGTAGGATTGTGAGTAAGATTTGAGTGCTGTGGCGGAGGGCAAGATTTTGAGTAAATACATTCATATATAATTTATATATATATATATATATTTCAAATATATTTCAGTGTTGATGTGGGTGAAGTCACACTGTTTTATCAAATGCATTGCACAGATGCAGACGAATTGCACAGAACCACTTTTCCCAATATAACCAGCTATGAGGATGTAGTGAAATTAAAGCAGTTAGCTTTGCTGGATAATTTATAGTCGTAACGTGATGGTATTAGTTAGACAGGAGGTCTGTACTGATTCTAATCAGGACATGTTCCCCACTGTGCTTTCTTGTCAAATCTTGGCTCCTGTGGTGACACCATGACACACTGTGTGATCTCCCCACTGGCAAAACAGGAGCATGATGGGCGGGCAAATCCAGCTTGAACATTATACACACTGTTGTGTGGGTGCAAAGCGACTGCCTCTTGTGCTACACTTCTGATTGTATTAGTAGGTAATGTAACATAACATATTTTAATGCTGTTTTGATAATGCCAGATAATTTACGTAGAGCCGAGATTTTGCCTGTGAAACATCCAGACGAACATTTGTCCATTGATTATTAAATTATAATAATCAATGGACACCTTATTAAATTATGACAGCTGTCCTGTTATACTGCCCAACATGCCCGTCAGATATTCCTAAACTTCTCTTTTCTGAGGGTTTGAAGGATTTAAATTTGTTACTTAGCAACGAAAGCGCTTGACGCTTTTGTGAGTGTCAGTTTGTCGCTGTATAAGAGTGTCTGCTGAACTTTAAATGTAACTGTACAAGTAATATTGTATTTACATTAGCCAACACTTCCAGCCTTGACCTATTCTCTCACAGACAGAATGACAGCGATGACATCAAGATAACATAACAATTATCACATTCTGGTCATGTCCTCTGGTGTACAGAACGTCTCTGTCTCTTTGAGGGTCATGTTTAATGAAGAGTTCTACTTCATTTACAAACAGTCCCTGAGCAACATCCACACCTTCTGTCATCTGCTCTTTAATGTCATTCTGGTGACAGTCCTCTGCAATAGACTTTCAGCAGTCATACAGTATGAGCTCATGATAGTTTACTCTCTTTCGGCAATTGTAACGGTGTTTTGCAAGGAACACATGCATTGATAGAGATCAAATAAACAGATTAGCCAAGGTTATTGGTTTTTGATGTACAGTTTGTGTAGTAACTAGATGGGTTAAATACAGAGGACAAATTCTGAGTATGGGTCATCATACTTGGCCAACATGTTACTTCTTGTTTTTTTAATACTTCACATTTATCATACATGTACATTAGTTATACATTTGGAAATAATTACAACAGCATTTACAATAACAATGCTTGATTATTATAAGCTATTAAGATGATAGAATATAGTATACTGATAATAATGATACAATCCAATTATACTGTAAGTTATATTGTAATAATATCTAAAATATTTTTTTAATAATGTCATATTAATAATAATATTTGAAATATATTACCAATACCAGGAAGAGCAAATTTAAAGGGAACATTTTTTGTAGGCAAACATCTTTGATACATAATTACAAGTGAAGCGGTATGATTTATTGATGTTATCAGATATGAAATATGTTTTGGTACCAAAATGTCAAATCAGACACTGATTGTCATTTCATCAACATGTATTTAATCATGTTTGTGCTAAATCAAGGACGGTATTGAATAGATTGGGTTCTGCAGAGCTATACGGTCTGTGGTAAGACCATTTGATCCCAGTGTGATATTTAATAAGGTTGTTTTTCACTGCACTGGTCATTTTTCACTGGTCATTGGACATTGTCAGCTCGCAACAGTTTGGGATTACTTTAGCCTCATACTGAATCAATCTTACACCCACAGACTAACTTTTTAATTTATTTTTTATATCTAAGTTATTGCTCGGAGCTCTGGTCTCATAGGAAGGTTTAAAACCGGAGGTTCATTATATGCTGCGTTATTCAAATTTGGATGTAGGATAATCCTGTTATCTTTGTCTTGTGAACACAAGCACATTCCAGTGCATATAGAAACAAAATGCAGTGTTTCACACACCTGTCATTACAAAATCAGAGTCACGTACAGTAAAGTAGGAACTTCAGTTTTAACCTAAATGGAAATCACTGTTGTTTATCACTATTATTGTGCATACACAAAGCCAGTGTATGCACAATACATACATTTGTATTTTAATCTGTTACACTAGATCGATTCACCTAACATCTGTACTAAGCACTATAAAACACTTTTCATTTATCATAGCAATAAAGCATCAAATACGTTGCACAGTACCGGTTGACTAGTCCAAAGCTAATTCAAACTGAGTCTCTGCGTAACATGTCTTTTATGTTTGGTATTTGATTTCCTACTTTGAACTCCACTAAGGAAGCATAGGGTCACTTGTTAACAAACCAGCTACCCAAAATTACCCCCCCCCCACACTTTAATGAGTGCTGTAGGTGATCAAAGATTATTCCTCCTTGCCTTTGCCAAATTAACACTGAGTTTGATTTCTAACCCTGTTGCTACGGCGAGGTGGAAAAACATAAAAAAAACATAGAAAAACATTTTTGGCTGTATGGTTTCAAAAAGAACCGAACCCTTCTGTTTCACAAAAGGCTATAAAAAGGTAAGAAAGAAGTTTTTAAGTTGACCGAGCAGCTCTCTAAGGAGCCATAAATGGTTTTATGGCATTGCTGTGAAAAACCTTTAAATAACCATTGTGTATGATGTTTCAGTTTCATACAGACAACATTTACAAAGCTCACAACCCCCATATGCTTCCTTCTTACCACTAACGCGAAGCAAATGATGAATTTAATATGCACGCAAACAGCCTCTCATTACAGTCAATCAAAGCAAATCGCAATTATTTTTGCCGCATTACCACCAGTTCCCAATGTTGTTTAAAAATAAAGGCTCTGATACTTCACTGAGTGTCTCATTGCACCTGGACTGTCTTTCAAATGTGATCAAAGCTGATGAATGCAGCTGATCATTCAGCCACTGTAACAGAAGCTATTAAAAGGCAGCAGAGATAATGTGCCTGCCATGGTCTGTGGTAAATGTATAAAGGCTTCCATTGTTTGTGTTTTGGTGCTCAGGGGACTGGAAGGAACAGGAGATGATGCTCCACTGCTCCCCCACAACAAGTGCACCCCCACCCCGCATTGCTTTGCACACAGATGGAAAGGAGAGTTTCGGTTTGATTGGATTTTCTTTTATTAACAATTGCATAGACATTTTTTATATATATTTTACATTTTATATAGTTTGGTTTCCACCATTTAAAGGCAAGGTAGCCGATTCATTCCAGAAATATTTTTGTTATGCTGGTCTTTTCACATCCTGAAAGCAAACATCTTTTAAATAATAGGATGTCCTATTTGCCTGTCAAACTATATATTTGCACACCTCATGTACCTTGCTCGCAAAGACAGTCTTCCGTCATTAGCGCATTCGTGTGTTTTGGAGGGGGCGTGACTTTGGAGAGTGCTCTGAGGGGAGGGTGTGATCTTATGTTTCCATGCTAGTTTGCTGTTGCTAGCCTCTCTGAAATGGCCTACCTTACTTTTAAATCTGTACAATCTGGCTACTTGTCATTTTGAGGAACATTTCTTGTCAGTAGGTACAATGTATGTGTATATATACTGTAGTGGTGTGTGTGTGTGTGTGTGTGTGTGTGGCTCCACATCTAGAAGTTCATCAGAAGAGTGAGGCTGTGAGACTCTGAAAGGCAGAGCCATCATTGAATGAGGTTCTGAGGAACACAGTGCTGTAAGATTACATGGTTTACTGTAGCAGAAACAAAGACTTCTTCCTCCCAACCACACAGATTACAATTTACTGACTGTCAGAGCACTCCATCACTCGACCAAAAGTGTGACAGCACTCACAAAGACCAACACATGCACATACAAATACTGACAAACACACATAGAGCCGCTTGTTTATCTTGTGTATAAACAGATCAGTCGATACTGAGGATTTGTCAGCTGCTGTCATTTGTCACCGTACATACACACACTCATGGTGTAAAGATTTGCTCAATGTATTTTGGTTATTAGTTTAATTTATACTGGAACATATTATGGCATCTGTTGTCATGAAAGCTTACTTTCCATTTATCAATTATCTGATACTTCTGTAGTAAAACAAGAAACAAATTGGAAAGTTGCTCTATTAAATACCTCCGGAACTGATTGTATTGTGTTGGGTACAGGTATTACATATCAGAATGGCGGTAGGTTGTATGGAGGGGAAGTCCAGTCAGTTTTATTTGTAAATAAAACATAAAGGTGTAGGTGTTTCAAAAGCAAAATTAAGCCTTTTGTTTAAAAGGATATAAAGATTAATTTTAGATTTTGTAAAGATTTAAAGACAAAGTTTAAAAAATCATTTTTTAAACGTTTTACTATATTTGTAAGTAAATTCAAAAACGTCGTTATAGAAGTTTAATTAAAATAGAGATAATGTGATGCTTTGAGATTTGTGGTCAGAAGATTTCATTTAGACAGCATGAAAACAGTGCTTTGTAACAAAGTGAACTAATTTACAACATGAACCTGTTTACATAAACATGAAGCAGAAAGATAAAGTGTGTGTGTGTGTGTGTGTGTGGGTGGCTCTTTGTTTTGTTTTGATGAAGTACAGCTTTATAAATGTGATATGAAGTGGGCACACATGGCCTCTGTTTTGCACATGAAACAGAACAGCGGATGTACGGGCAGGATCAAAGGAAGCTTTTGGTCCAGCAGGCTTTGTGCGGTCCCATGTTTCTTCCCCCAAACCGAATGTGACAGACATGTCTGCTCAGAGCGAGCTTAGCAATAAAATCACATGTGCTGTAGCAAAAATATACCATATTACAACTGGACCAACTGAGCACAGCATTGTTGTATTTTTTAGAATTATTAGTTTTTTCAGTAAATTGAAGAGAAGAGAAAAATGTTGTAATCTCTCTGCTAAACTGTTTTTTTTTGTAAATGTCATCTTTCACTTGAAAAGTATGATAAATGTATAGTTTATGCAATAGGTTCAGTAGCCTGTGCGTATATTATATTCTTAATCTAGATTCTAGAATCTTCTTTTTCTGCGGCATTCAGAACATAAACATTCTTGCACACATACATGCACAGAAAAGTACAAAATCATAAGATTTGTGCAGAGGGGCAGCTGTCGTGTTCCTCAGTTATAGCAGTTCTGACTCATGACAGTTACACCATGATTACAGATTATCTTCAGTTATCGATGCCAGGATAAGAAACACCTTTACAGTCTGTTAGAAATGCATCTCTCACTTTTGTGTTTTTAGAGGCTCTAGATATTGTACCTGGCTTCTGTTGAAAGTCCTTGAGCTTAACCGTAGGTCAATCTCAAATATTTAAATGTCTAAGAAATAGATCATGCAAAATTCTGTCTCTTTCTTCGTTTAGGCTGTAACAATGTTTGATTACAAACACGTAATATACAACGTTAAACGTTACAGTTTTGGGCTCTGAGTCCATGTGTTTTAGCTTGAGATCATACATATGCTTGTACTAAATGGTTTGACAGATGTGCACGTTTAATGTACGTGTATAGTTTTTCTCTTCTGGGAAATTGAACCAAAAAATATGTCATCAAATCCAGTACTGCACAGATTTTTTTTTAATCAACACAGGAACGGAAAACTGCATTCATTTGATTTTGTATGTTTTTATGCAATTGTATGTAGTGTAAATGCTTTGCGATCTTCTTTGTGATCTTTCTGATCCTCCATTCTGTCTTTCTCCTGTTTCCTCTCCATTTCTTTCACAGATAGCCGCTAGCATCAACGGTGGTGAATGTAGCTTGAGGAATCTATAGAATCCAGAACACACATTTGTCCTTGAGCGTCTCTGTCTTTAGAAACAATGAATTCCACCTGCCCACACTTATCCAGGAGCTTTGTCATCCCAACGAGGAATACGTCCTGGCTTTTGTGACAAATGAGATGTGTAATAAGAAAAAGATCACTTTTTCTTCAGCGATGGTAGCCTAGAAGGAGCATAATTTGGGTCTGATTGAAAGAGCTAAGTGTTCTCATGAATACTCATTGTGTATTTCTTCTGTAGTTTTATGAGTGAGAGCTTTGTCTCTTAACTTCAGTTGTGCAAACCTTTTTGTGTTGATTACTATATGCTTCACAAGCATGTCAGACAAAGCCACGTTGATTTAGCCTGTAGGAAGAATGCTGACTATAACTCATCACACACCACAACAATATGAAACATCTTTAACCTTTGACCTTGACATACAGGAAGGCTTTTACACCGAGCATTTCAAATAAGACTGTGACATTTTTGCTAATCACAGAAGAATTTAGCACAGGAACCAAATCCTGGCCTGTAAGCAGGACCAAAACTAGTGGAGTGAAAGATTGGAACTATACTACTGGCTCACAGGTCCAGGGGGTTCCCCAACATTTTGTAAAGTTATTTTTAAATAGCTAAAGGGTGGAGAGGTATGCGAAGGTTAGGAAAGAACTGTAAAGCCTGCGGTAATAATGGATGCCAATCTTTTTCTCCTTGTCTTTGATTGAGTTTTCTCTCTCCTTCGCTCCATCCTTTTTTCCCTCGATTTCTTATTCTCTTCATCCCGTCTCAATAGAGCCGTGACACAAATCTCTCTTATCTCATTTCCTGTTTGTCCTACAATGCAAATGAATGCAGGCTCGCTGACTTTGGGTCCCCATCATTCTGCCTCTCTGGGGTAGATGCTAGCAGAACTCGTATTGTAACTCAAATGTTTGTCTTCCCCTGCAGAAAGTCTGAAGAGCTGTCAGACAGAGTTTCTGGTTTCTGAGCACTTAATGGTGTAGACATTAAGATGAAGTCAACCTAAACCTCTACTGGATAAGATTAAGATATTACATTATGCTTGATTGGTTTGTATTGGAAGTTTGCTGTGTCTCACATATTTCACCTGAGAAAAGACCCAGAAATGTCTCCATTAGAGTTTCAGAAGAGATCTCAACAATGTCTCAAACATAGCTCAGATTTGTCTCCAGTCAAAAATCAATAAAATTGAAGATTTCGATATGAACTTACACATTTCTTCAAAATTTACCCAAAACCAGATTATATCTGGTCTACATTCATCTACATTAATCTACAGATCTACATTAATTTTACAGTTTCATGCTCTTTTTTTCCCCCAATGTATTTTAACAAATGTCTAAATGTGTTTTTTATACAGCTATGCTAGTTGTGTGTTTCTCACATCAGTTAATACTGTAACGTCCATTTATTTATTTAGTAAATAGACACATAATATGTAGAATAATGTACAGTCAGCCCATCGTTGTCATAAAAAAAACCTTCAGGAGTTTTTAAAACTGCTCACCTGATCAAGGTTCATTTCACCGTATTGACTGGCTGAATTATACATTGTGCTTTACTAATTTAAGAGTGTTTCTCCTGAGACCAGTCCAGGCCACATATAAAACAATAGTAAAAGACTCGTGAAACTTCATCACCCACATTTGGAATAGGAAACCCTTGAGGACTGTGGGAGATGGAATAATTTAATGACTCCACTTCAGTTTGATGTGAAGTGAGAGTGCTTTTCAATATGCCAGCTGCAGGGCTATTGACATCTTCAGTTTCACAGTAAGTGTGAGTGTGGGGCGTGTCTTTAAATGTATAAACTGAGTTAAACGGGCATCACATTAATTATGGATCACAGCTCCTGACAGGAGATTTAAAGGGCTGAGGCACAAAGATTTCAAATATTCAGAAGCGCGAGATATTGTGCAGCTATTATCTCTGTAAGATGTCCTATAGAAATAGCATTTACTGGTACAGTCGGTCAGTCGCAACAAAGCAAAGATACTATGATCCCCTACTGCGAACCTACAAAGACGTGTGATATCCTTACTGTGATGTCATTTCCTGTTTAACGGTTTTCCTGTCATTTGTTTGAATTACTATGACAAATTTAACAATTTATGTATAAATGTAAATTTATAGACAACCCTTCTAGTTGTTATGTAATATGGTGTCCCTATCACTGTAAACAGATTCATTGTGATTCTTGACATTAGTGTCAGGAGAAGATCATTCTTGATGTATGTTTACAGTATGGGAAGTTCAAGGAAAGCTAAGCATTGAAAGGTCTGTAATTTGCTGATACCACTATGTGTTTTTTGATGGTTTGGTGCGCCCCCAACCCCCTCCTTTAAAAATCTGTCCCCCGTTCAGGTTGTTACAGCAGTTTATCTACACGCAATACATGTACATAATATATTCTGTACTTAATAATTTGATGTAGATATGCTTGCTATTAATATGTTCTTGTGTGTATGTGCAGATAACTAACTAACTAAGTAACTAGTGTTATTTTCTGCCTGCATGGCACACTGGGGGTTAAACTGTTAAACTATCAAAACCACATATTCCCCATGCTGTTCTCCTGGTACCATGTAATTCATCTCCAGTGTCTCCAGCTCTTCTCTTAACTGTACCACAGATCCTTTGCCCCTTATTGCAATTCAAGTAACTCTCTCTCTCTCTTTCTCACTTGGTGTGTGGGGGACAAATGAGATTACCGGTGCAGGGTGGCCGCAGCACTCACTATGGGGAATGGGTAGGCAATGGACCACCATCACACTGCTTCTGTGCTGTAGTGTCATCACATTAAACAGTTCTAGCTGCAATACATGTGGAAAGAGCTGCAACAATCGCTTTATTATTGCATATCAGCCAAGATGATGTTAAAGTAAATATGATCTTACAAGTACAGAAGCCCCACGAAACCACAATTGTGTTTAAGAGTTTAAGATGTTGAAATCATACTATTGGCATTTATATATGTGCGTGTGGGTTTAAATATGTGGCTTACGAGGACACAAATGTGTAAAATGATGTGCATAACAATGTAAACATGGTACACTTCTGGTGGAGGGTCCTTATATACAAAATATGCCAACTTTTATTCTTGTATGAGAATTGCGATGATTGGCTTGTTTAAGTGGAAGGCGAGACTACAGGCACCATGTTTAGCTGTAATGTCTCTGGTCAGCACAGAGTATCTCAAAGTATCTCAGCAGTGTTGGAGAGAGAGACAGTAACAGTGATCTGATGTGTGCAGTCCAGCTGCAGTGTTTATAGGCCAACAGATGGCAAAAGGGGACAGATTATCCTTGCTAGTGCATGAAAAAGAGGCCCTTTCTGAAACGGAGTTTTGGGTGAGTATCTAAAAATTTGCATGCGGCGAGCCCCTGTGATGACACAAATGGATCACATAACAGATAAACATTCATTTCATTTCATCAGTTCTAAATATAAGCTTCCTCACTTCCTTTTGATTTTGGGGTGTTGGACATGTTTTGGCCAGGCTTTGTTAGATTAATCTACAGTATATGTACTGTATACATACTGTAAAAGAAAGTGACATTTTAAATTTTCTTGTCTCCAACCCCTCTTATACTCTACTCATCACTTCCTCTCATCGGTCATTTCCTCACCCTGAGTCTGTCCTTTTCCACCCCGTCTTTTGTTTCAGGGTTACAGTCATAATTTACAGATGCTTACAGGCTGGCTCAGCTCTCCACATAACTTTGGCAGACGCCCTATAAAGCATAAGCTTACGATGACGTAGATGATGTCATAAAGTTATTGACAGCAAGGATGAATAAGTTCCGTTGACTCCCCGCCGGGTTTCAGGATCTCTATACTCTGTTGGCCTGGAGCCCAGTCCTGTCTAAAGCTTCTTTTTGCCCCAGCTGGATGCCCTCTGCTTTGGGCACAGGATGGGAGAGACCCCAGATGCTCCAGTCTTTATCAATGCGATTCCAGTGGGCCTGAATACAGTGCAGAGTGTTAATGCCTGCACTCACTCACTCACACACTCTCTCTCTTGTGATGTGGTCTTGTCCAAAATGTGCTCAGCTGTTTTTTGGGGATGTTGCATGTGTGTGTGCACGTGTGTCTGCGCTGTGTAGTTTAAGTGGCTAGCTTGTGTGTTGCTGTGTGGTTTACTACAATGTATATTGTAAAAAGGCAAACACAGATGACTTTATTTATTATTTATCTATCTGATCTACCTCATAGCTTTTAATGGTATTACTAATGTTTTCAGGTAGTTAAATGGTATTTTGGATATAACCAGTGATTTTAGATGTCACCACCAACAGAAACACATCTGTTAGGTTACCTAACAAAGCATTTTTATCATGAATGCTGTATGTGAATGTGTTATAGTTTAGATGTGATTTGTTAAACCGGATTAGGGGTCATTGCATAGTCATTCAGAAAAAGGGCCTTTTCATTCATCGAGTGTGATCTTCCTGTGTTGAGTTCTTTTAGATTTGATTGTTGTCTCGTGTTAAGTCTGTCACATCATAAACAGGCTTTTGAACTGAGTTTTTTCCAGCTCTGTGACCCACTGACTGAAAATATGAAGATATTCACTTGCTTGATGCTGACAGCTAAATTAAGCCTATGAAGATGGTCGTTGCGTATTCTGTGGAGTACAGTGATGAGAGTCATAGCATCTCACAGTTGCTGTTATTATCATTCCACATAATTACAGGGATTTGTGTTTACTGATTGCTTTGGTCAAACAGTTAATCTGAAAATGAGAAAATAATAAGAGCCTGGGCTAATATGCCACATATCTGCGTCTACACAACAAATTACACAACAAAAACACAAAAACATATTACAGTTTGGTTATGGATGTAAACATTAAAGGAGAGCGAAAGCAGAGGAACAACAATAGACAATAATGAACCTGTACAGAAAACAATTAAACTGATGTCAGAGTACTGTACAGTGCACCTACTGTAAATTACTGTAAAAAGACGTAAAAGAACCCAGCCCAAGGATTTTGATATTCTGGTCCCTCCTTCAATGTAAGTCTATTTTATTTATTAATTTTCTGCTTGTTTCATTATCCGTCAGGTGAAAATGATAAATCCAGTCACTTACACAATAAAAATAACAAATGGCGCACTTCGTCACGACAGCCTGCAGGATTAGAGGTTATTTTTCATGTCTATAGCACAAATACTGAAGGGTTATAGGCCAATTTTTTTGCTGGGGTTTGTTAAATCCTTAAACATCGTCATGAGCAATAAAAATATAGATACTTGCCTTAGCAAGCACCACAGATTATGTAGCATATTGCTTTAAATTCTGAAGGATGTAAAGTAAATTTAATTGCAGACAGATGTGACTTTATATAATTAGCGTTCTGTGATGATGAGTGACAGGAAAAGGTGTTAAGATAGGAAATCAATGACAGCCGCATCGCCAGCCATCACTCATACTTACATAAAAGAGCATTTCCTTTATATGCTAAATGTGTTGTGTCTTGTGTCGTGCTAGTTGTATGAGAGCCAACTTGATATAATATTTGAGTGTGACCGAAGCAGTCTTGAGTTTTTTTACTTATTTCCGGAAAATAAAGACATTATGAAGAGACAATGCATGTAAATATTTGCGGTTCAGTCGCAAGTACGGAATGTACAGTGAAACACCATCTAGAATAGAAGTGACTGTTCACATGTGTCACCATGGAGACGATTTTCTAAGGAACAGTGACAGCGTCCCTTGGTATGAACCCCCCTCCCTTTCAAACCCACGAGGGCTGTCTCTACCCATAATGCCCTGTGACAATCAGCATGGCACACACACACACAAATACATACCCACATATACATGTTACCTGTTAAAAGCTCCAGTTCTAACCTGAAGCAGACCACAATATTCTTTACAGACTATATCGTTTGTGCTCATTTCAATCAGGAATCAGGGCGGGTGCATCTTATTAACAATGTAAAGAAAGCACCATGTCAGTTAGTAAGGTAAATTGTCATATAAACAGTCAGTCTCTTCCAGTACTGAGTTCTGGAAGGGTCACATGATATCCCTAATTCCTCTGGGATTTAGACATCAGCCGAATGTCATATGAGGCCATCTGAACCACAGGCAAGACAAGCTCATTTCTGAAGGCTGCCATCATTGATTTGATCTGTAAAACAAAATGAGTCACTGGACTTTGATAGCAATTACTTTCAGAAACAAAACATGCGTGTGACACCTTGTCAGTCCAGGAATGACCTGCTGGTATGGTATCTGCTTATTGATGTTGGTGCAACTGAGACATCTCTACAGTTCTATGAAGTAAGACATTGAACTATGGCCAGGTCACACTAAAAGATGTCCTCTAGATGTTTTTTAATTACATAAATTGGTAACATTTCTACTTTCTACTTTTATTGCCTCATTCTGCAACACATCCCTCTGGCAAGGCTCTAAGCCCAGCAGAACCAAACTGCATTTCTCCAGCTCAGCCTTTTTAAAAATATTTATCTTTGAACAGCATTGCAGCGCCACATCCACCTACATTATTGTACTGATTGGTGTAAATATGAAGATGCAGTTTTACATAAAAATGTGTGTGTGTGTGTGTGTGTGAGAGAGAGAGAGAGAAAGGCAGAAGAGTATTTCTGGCCCTTGCTTCCTCTTAGTCTAATGTTTGTGTTGATGGATTACATGTTTTTGGTCAGGCAGGTATTCAGGCTGCTCAGCAGGATCCCAACATGTGCTGCATTGCAGTGAAAAGCAGAGCGCAGACATTAGGACTCAGTGTGTGTGTGTGTGTGTGTGTGTGTGTGTTGCTCCCTTGACAATAATATGTCTTAATCAGAGCACACAGTTCTGCTCTTTGCCCCTTACCTTCTGGTTGATATACTTCCCTACTTACCATAGCAGAGTAGGGCACATACATCAAATATATACTGTATTTACTGTACTTACACACACATGCAAGAGAAATATTATTTGACAGACATCTCATCCCATGTGTACACTTACTTCTATGGTACAGAAATGGGTTGTGAGAATAGGTTTCTTCAAAAGCCAATAATGTAATTAATGTCAGTCCAAAACATTTGATTGGACAAAAATTTGTATGTTTCACCTCACATCTGTGTAGTGCAAGAGACAATTATTTTAATTGCTTTAAAGCTTTAGTTTTGATTTAATGGGGTCTTTAACATTATTTTAGCCTAAACAAAAGCCAAACCAGTGTTTTACATAAAGAAGACTTTATTGTTTTTTAACATACATATCTCAGTATAATATTTATAGATTTAATAATACAGTACGTCAAAAATAATAATTATAGTATTATATATAAAAAACTAAGCCTTAAACTACTCTTTACTTTTAAAAACATAAAGGTTTTTATATATTAATATTTGTTCTGTTTCATAATCTGTCAACAAAAATAAAAAAGATCACAGGTTAATGAGTTTGTCAAGTAGCTTTTGCTGTATTTAATACTGACAGTATACAGAAGAATGAATGCGTTGGATGCTGGCTGAGTGAGGGAAAAATGATAAGCTATCGAGACCTCTCAAATGAAACGCAGCAATACATGAAACAAAGGTGTGTATGGTTTGCCCCATCAGCCAGAAGAGGTGCAATAAAATAAATACCTGCTAAAAAGAGAGACACGACAGTCCAGTGAAACAGTGAGATGTGTACAAGTCTTGCCTCTCAGTTATGGCCCACAAACAGAGAATCTGCAGTGAGGGCTTTGCTGTCTCTACTGAACAGAGCCACTTGGCCACCATTCCATGTGAATCCACAAACAGATGGAGAAAAAAATCTCATTTTGATGGAGAACCATTAAATGGGTTTGGCAATTTCACACAGCACTGAAACGATCAGGATTTGGGGAGCTTACATTAAGCTTAGTGATGGGGCTGCTTGATTTCGGCAGCAGTGAGGGCAAAAACACCAGACGCCCGCGGACTCAACGCGACGGAAGCCTAAAGCATCTGGCTGCACGAGTCCTGGATGCAGCAGCAGATTTCTATGTGCTTCTTTCACACAACACAACACTGCGTCTACGACACAATTATTTATAGGAGATTCGGAGACAGAATTGTTTTTTTTGGTTCCACTACTGTTCCGAAGTTGATTTTTGAGTATAGACATCTTTAAACGTCAAATTACTGTACATTACAGTAATAAAGGTCATCACAAAGGTCATAATGAAAGCCAGGCAGTGACTGATACTGTTGTGTTCATCATCATTAAAATCATTGAACAATAGCCTAATTGTCCACTTGAACTTGCGGGCCACTGACTCTCAGTATTGTTCTCACCTTAACACGGCTTCCTTGTTCTTAGGCTTTGTTCACACTGCAAACAAATCCCAATTGGGTTTCAAATCTGATCTTCTACATCGGTCGCTATGGTAACGATGTAAGCGTCAAGAGACATTCTCATACAAGAGCAGCTGTTAGTGTGGAAAGAGAGGACAGGAAACTTTTCCCCATGCGAACACATCCCGAATGATCAAAAACTACTTGACATCCAATCTGATTATTCGGACACACCGAAATTCCAAAAGAATCGCATTTTAATCTGATTCCAAACCATGTATTTTGGATGTATTTTGGATCAGATTTCCTGTGCTTTTTCTGTCATACAAACTAAACATCTAAATGGATTTGAGTCACATTCACCTAATTGTGCTGCCTGTCTGAACAAAGCATAAGACACATGAGAGACCAGTCTGATAATTACCGTCTGCTTGTGTGTGCAAAAGTTTCATTCGGTAGTTTGCGTGTTTTGTGGCGACTGTAAACAAATTGGGTACGAGCCTCTCAGTCCCGTTTCATCTGTTTTCGTTCAAAGGAGGTAGGTCTATTTTGTTGGCAAAAGAGCAAGCATTAAATCTCCTATCTGAGAAATCCTTTTGGCAATCTTGTTACTTCCAGATGTTCGAAGAAATCTCTCCTTCAGGCTTTTGTTGTGCAGGGCTGTAAATTGAATTAGGAGATCAGGAACCATAATGGTGGGGGTCCGGGGGATGCTGGCTGCTGCAAAATATTTGTGTTCCATAATCACTCTTGTTTCTCTTTCATTTTCTCCTTCCAACTTTGTCAGTGCAAGTGAAAACACAGGGCCTGGTTCCGCTGCTGGATCCAGTCAAGGCAATGGTCAGGAGGCATCAAAACTATAGAATGAAACAAGCAGTTAATAAAGCTGAATGAAACATCCACTTGTTTCATAGTATAGTATGCAAGAATAGCATACAGTAGTATACAAGAAATAGCAAGAAAGCTTTTTTGGTATGGTCACATTTTTATACTGACCCTGTAGAATTAACTGTGCACTCAGCAATATCAAGAGGGAAAAACGCTTAAAGCTTTTCTGCAGTTTGAAATATTCTGCCATTAAATTAGTTTCACAATATAAATATTAATGCTTATTCTAGCTTCTACTAGACACAGCTGAGGGAGGTAAAGGGTCAGTTAATTCCACACACCTTCTGGAGCGCAGCCAATGAAACTGCCTCATACTTACATAATACATTAAAGCCACTCCTACTACACTAAATCAAGCATACACACAAGTGTTAGGGAAACTACTGTACTTGGAGCGCAGTAGCTACTCTTAATTGAAACAAGGTTAAAAATAGGTTGCTACACCACAATGTGTGTTAATTCATTCTGCGTTAAAAACATGCTAACAAACAGCATCATTTACGTAAATGTTCTACCACAAAAAACACCTGAAATACTAAACCAAACGCTAGACTGGCACACTACATTGCTAGCTGGAAAAAGTAGCTTGTTACCGATAAAGCTATGCTGATTTAAAAAATAGCCGCAGTCATGCTACTTAAATGTGTAGTTAATTTTGTAGCGTTGCTACTTTTAGGTAGTTACTCCTCCGCGCTTGTACACGCACACACAAACATATCAATGTCAAGCAACTGTGTGCGATAGATCTTCCTGTGTGAAGTCTACTAAAGCTAAATTTCTTTTCAGAAATAACATGATGTTTTTATGAATTGTTGACAGTAATCAGCTTAACACTGAGCAGGGTGACTGTCAGCTTTACCTGTCCCATAGTTTGACATTTCTGCAGGAGTTGGTACAACAGCCAGCTGATATCAGAGCTGTTGAGGAAAACAAGCATATGTTTAATTGAATGCTTTTTTAAACAAAATAACAGCAATATGACAAAAGAAAGAATTTCAGAGTTCCACAGAGCAACAGTGGGCTGACTCACTGACTGAGAGATACTGGTAATTATTCACTTATTTATACAGCAGCTAATTAACCCTGTTTAACTGTTTAAATGTTTAACACAGCCATTTCTGCGTAAACGTTGTGAGACAACCTGTAATTTTCAATGATGTGTTGCGTTTCCGTCTGTTTGCTTGAACAGGCATCACCAGGACATTTATTGTAAAAAGGTAAAAACAAATACAGTGCTTCAATGTTGCTAATAAGGCAAGCAGCACCGTAGCAGCTTCAAATTATGATTCTGCATTTTATTATGAAAACAGGGATTTGTGTATACAGGGATAACATCTGTATTACCCAGTTGCCCATAACTGAATTTAACATGACTACTGTCTCATAACATAAGTACTGTCTCATAACATGACTGCTGTCTCATAACATGACTACTGTCTCATAACATAAGTACTGTCTCATAACATGACTGCTGTCTCATAACATGACTGTTGTCTCATAACATAAGTACTGTCTCATAACATGACTACTGTCTCATAACATGACTGCTGTCTCATAACATGACTGCTGTCTCATAACATGACTGCTGTCTCATAACATGACTACTGTCTCATAACATGACTGCTGTCTCATAACATGACTGCTGTCTCATAACATGACTGCTGTCTCATAACATGACTGCTGTCTCATAACATGACTGCTGTCTCATAACATGACTGCTTACATAAGACAGTAAGTAGGCATGTTATGAGTATTGCATGTATGCCTTGTATGTTTATGTATTACATGTTTATGTAATACATAAACATACAAATATCACCATCTATACAGCTATGCAGGTGCTTGTAGAAGGCAGGTAGAAACAAAGGTGTGACATTGTACCCAGCAAGATAACGTGCCTGAAAATGATTTTCTGGTTCACACACTGCTATTTAGAGCACACAAGCACACACAAAGGGAGAGCAAAATCGAAAAGAGAGAAAAAATCGAGCAGCGTAAGTGAGAGAGAGAGAAAAGCTGTCTCTAAAGCTTGTTGCGTACAGTGTGATTGCACTAGCAGGAGGTGTGACCCTCAGTATCTGCTGATGAAAACTACCTTCTGTCTGAGTCAAGAGTCACTCCTGCAGCCTCAGGGGTGGCAGGACTCTCTTTCTTAAGTGCTCAATCTCGCACACACACACACATATTTACTTATCTGTCTAAATGGGGACATTCCATAGACCTCTGTTGTTTTTATACACAGCTAGTGTAATATAATTTAACCCTCATTCACAATCTAACCCTAACAGAAAACGTTCAGCATTTTTACAATTTAAAACAATTATATTTTTGTAGCGTTTTTACAAATAAGGACATCCAAATAAGGACCGAACTGAAGTCTTGCTAAGATTTGTGAGGTTTTGGGCACAAATTTGTGCCTAATATATATTTAACTAAACCCACACATACTGTACACACACACACACACATCTGAAGCATCCTAGTTTGAGCTCGACATTTACATACAGAGTTCACACATAGAGAAAGGTTCAAGAAATAGGTAAAGAGCTGTTTCTGAGCCAAACCAAGAAGCAATTTGTTTCTCTATTGATTTAATTTGCTTAAGGCTTATTACAGTAATGCTTCACTCCTGCACACGAGACTCAGGCTCAAGGAGAAGACTGCACACACAACATGCACAGACTCATCAAGCTATCTCTCACTCAAAGAGGCTATTTTGCATATCTTGACCTGTACTGTGCGTCAATGAAAGATACATAGTCTATACACTGATTTATAATCCGAAAATCAGTCTACAATTCTGATTACAGGAAAATGCTTCAAGGAAGTTAAGAGCGCTAGGGCATTTGGTGGGCAACTTTTTTATTTTGAAAAGGCTCTTTTAGTATGTCATATCCTATTCCAGAGAATTAGGGTTACAGTGATGTGTCTTTTGTACAAATAGGCCCGGTATTACAGAGCAACAATCAGAAGTGCTAAATGTCCTTGCATGTATCCTTGAGCATTTTTGCCTTTCAGAACTAAATAAATATTTTGACATCACAATGAATTGTGATGAACTGTGATGAATTGTGATGAACTGAATAAACGGGCTTCGTGACATCTGCAGGCAGGAAAAACTGAAAGCAGATGGGACGCTCTGCATTCTGTTTACATCCTTTTGAAAAAAACAACAACTACGTTTCTCTTTGCAAGTTATGCACACCCACTCTCAAACCAAGTTTTTAATATTGCTTTGCTGGGTAGACATATCCATAAACATTATTTCATTTTGCAAGGCCTGCAGTGAGAATCAATATGTGTAACCAAATCAAAGAGCTGTGGTTGTCTCACAAATGCAACTTGCAATTCGGTAAAATGTTGTAGACCTTGTGCGAAAAAAGGAGAAGTGCTATTTTTAGTACAGTCCACCTTTATAACAGAGGGAAGTAACACAAACAAGAATGTGTTTGTGAACAAGCCGGAAAAGTGAATAGTGTTATTTTACTTCTGAAAGACGTTGTTATGTGTCCAAATTGTGTCTGTCTCTCACCTAAACTGTGCACCGCTGGACAAAACTCTTATTTGGTAAAAATACCTTTTCTATTTAAAGCCTAACGGTTTGCTGAGCTCCATCAGAGCCACATAATAACATCATAATAGAGCCGCTGTGAGGTAGGGAGCAGAACAGCAGTTACAGCAGATGAATGTAGGTGCTTAAACTTCTGACCTGCCTCTGTACGTGTTGCATTTGTCAATATCTCGAATAAAACACAGCCGGGTTCGACCTACCTCTGCCTCTGCAACTTCAAATGACTGCAATAAATTCTACACTCAAACACACACACAGACAGACCCCATTGCCTCAAGCATGCGCCCTCACAAATACTGGTGTTAAGTGGAAACGTTTTACTGTGCATTTATTAATTGTGATTGTAAAACATTATGTCTATATTAAGAGCAGTGACCCGGAGGCAGGCCTCAGGAAACAAAATAAGTCAATAAGACATGTAAGCACACATTTCAGTTCAATGTGTTTGGGGTATAAACTTTCCCTCAAGCAGCAATAAATTTGTGTCTTATTGACAGAATTGCCTTTTAGCTTGTTTGTGACTTTGGTTTATGCATTACTGCATTGTTAAATTGTAAAAAAAAAGCAAAAATGCAAGAACCATCTTCTGGAAACTTCTTTTTAAGGCTTTGTTTCTATGACAATAAAATGACACTTGATTAGCCGTATACATAAAGTCAGTAATGTTTTAAAACAATATTTTAACCCTTTAGATGCAGAACCCAGTCATATCAGTAGCCTAGTACATAAATGCCAATTTATTTTACATGCCGCGGACCGCCTCATGGGGGCTGCCATGTTGGTGGTCACATGACCTGCCAAATTGTTGCATGACTCCTCACAAGCATGAATGAATTGTGCTGAATTTATTGCAGAAATTGTGGAGAAGATGGAGGAATGCACATACGAGCAATACAACGCTGCTTTGCTTGCGCTGTAATGAGCACCGCTATTTATTTATAGTTTTAAGATGCTGTGAAGTGTTGATCTCTAAACAGCACTGCAGTACAGTCTTCATTAATATGGGAGGAGCAGGTGTGCTTCAGCAGAGCCACAGATATTGTCTGCTTTTCTCATGCTCCTTGTGCCAATGTGCATTTTATAGTTCGTCCAAAATGTGAAAAAATGCACAAATGTTTGCAATTGTTTTTTTGAGTGCAGTTTGAGGGAAAGTTTGTATATCAAACATACTGAATTCTTTTAACAAAATACTAACGGAATGATGAGAATATTCTGATTTATTGCTGTATCTCTCTCTCTCTCTCTCATCCATCTCTGCAGTAATCAGAGAGTACAGGTCTCCCTGCTGCCCCTCACAAGGTCAACTGCCAGGCCTCTAATTAAACAAACCCATCTCCCATCTCTCTGACTCTCCCATTATCTGCACTGGTCTGCACTGCCGTCTGGCTTTTTTAGTATAAAATGAGAACATCTGTACGTGAAGTAGCAAAGCATCATTTGTTTAACTGCATACTTGTCATTTAGGCTGCAAAGGGACGCAGGTTCAGCGCTGGACTGAACAAACGTGACAAGGTGCTTACTGCTGCCACAGAAAAGCCTAAAGGTTCAGCGTAAGAAAGGATGAAGAAGTCTTATGAGTCAATATGCAAACATTACGAGAACACTGTGTCGCATCATCACTGGCGCTTTGGCCTGTTTGTTAGTGTTTGAATGATGGGATGATAAAACGGAAGCAAATAGAGAAATGTCTGTCTTTGAACAGAATAGCATTCTTGATCTGACCACATAAAAGATCTCTCTCTCTCTGTCTGTCTCTCTTTCTCTCTCTCTCTCTATCACACACACAACGCCACAGTCATCATGAGCAAACATTGAAATGCCTGTTTTGTATTGATCATACAACAATTTGAATGAGACAACACAGGAAATAGGCCATAGCTAACTCATCAATACACGCACAGTTTTACTCTTTAATATGTGCAGTAACCATCAGAGAAACCATCATCCAAAACAAACAGCCCAAGGTGACTTCACCTTTCAAGATGTATTTATGAATATAGTCAGGCTTGATGAGTGGACTATACAACAGTGGATGAGAATATGAAATAGTATATATCAGAGACAATATAATGAGGAAACCGGTCACTCTTAAAAAGGGAGATATTGTACTTCCATGTCTGTTGCCTACTTAGGAAATTGTTGCCGAGGCAATTATCAAGATGGTCAACGTGAACCAACTTCCCAGATAATGGTAAACATTATCAGAATGTTGGCTAACGTTCTCTAAAAGTTCTAAATGATCAAAAACGTTCTTGCAGTAACTTTTATATTAATTTCATTTTTTAGAAAACATTATTCGTAACATGTTACACATTTAAAAAAAAATCTTTAAATAAGGTTTTATAACCAAGCTTTAAAAACTGGGCATTTTGAATTTTCCTAGATCATGGAAACAGAGAAACCTTCTTACAGCCTAAATTGTAAGCTGGGTTGCCTCAGAGAACTGTGGCTGTATCTTGTGGGACCCTTTTAAGGGTAAGGGGCATTGTCAGGTCATATCTGCAGTGTCATCAGTTCAGCATAAGGTTTGATGAGCACATAAATATTGATGTGTTAAATGTTTTTAAATCATAATGGGAGGGGATTGACTTCAAAGTAAAATCCTAATGAGGAAAGAAAGAATAGCCAGCTGGCCTACTTAACAGAAAATCCTGATCGCTATCTTAAGCAGCGTTTGTGCTTCCCACCCTTACGAGGAATGAATGTGAATGAGCCGCGGTTTCCCTCCTCCGCTGAGATCCTCCAGCATCTCCTGTCACACTCCCCCTGAACAAGGTCAACACTTAATAAGCCTCTTCACCAATAAATCCGAAATCCAGACCTTACTGACCTCATTGATCTTCTTCAGGCAAAAGTGGAAAAAGAATCAGTGACTAAATTTTAATACCTGAATGTTGTTCTGAGAGATCAAATATTTTACACAGTGTACCTTTCCTCAGGGTGAATTAAACAAAAATCATAATCTCTTCCCTGAACAGAATCTTTACACAGATGGATAAAGGTGGAAAAGTGCAAGCTGGGCTTTCCTCACTGTAGTAAACCCTAGGTTACTGTCTTTGTAAACCTCAGGCTAAAGCTGCTTTAATCCAAGGTGGGTTAGCAACAAGCAACCAATCATAAACCATAGCTAAACTGTGCAGGACATTGGCCCTCCAGAAACAAGGTTCCTTATCCCTGCTATAGCACGAGGTAATGTAAGTAAAGAAAAATGGTTCCTTGTAGAACCTTTCACCAAAAGGAGCCAAATAGTTCTTCTTTGGTATCACTGTCATCCTTTGTGGCAGATGTTTTTGAACATGTATCTAAGACTTTTTATAACTCGAGATGAACTGCACAGTCTAAAAACACAAAATTGACATCTTCCTCTCTACATATTCAATTGCTGTATTTTCACAGTGGGTTTTTACTGTAATTTTGAGGCACTCTGAAATCAAGTGGAGGCCATTTTAAAATAGCATCTCAGGGCTTTGGTGGGCAGAATACTGAAAGTGTTAAATCAGCTCATTATATCAGCTCGGCCTATTTTAGCTGGTGAAGCTGATCGACCAGCATGAGAACAATGCTGGATGATCATTACTGGGTAAACGATTCCTTAAAGCAGCCTGAAGAGGACAACCCAGCTAACAATTTTAGGTTGTAAAAATCTTTCTGTAACATTTCGATCAAATGACAAAAATGTTAAAAACGTTATTTTGAAAGCTTTAGGAACCTTTAAAATGTCTAAAATGTAAAATAAAATGTTATTCATATAATGTAATTCTGTAATGCTTTTATGTATGTAATGTTCCACTAACTATTTAAGAATAAAGTTTTTGTTATATATAACATTAGAAAATGTTAGCCAACATTCTGAGAACGTTCTCTGTTTGCTGGGACCAGCCTTCCATACTGTAAACCAGCAGCTACATTCTGTTGACCAGCTATTTTGGTCTTCTGAGCACATGCAGAGAGAGCCACAGTGGAGAGAAAATACAGCATAGAGTGAATCAGCTTGTGTTGTCATCCTGGGTGTTCTGACATGCCTACTGTGAACTCAAGCAGCTCAAGGTTGCGTAGCTGACGTATGGCGCTGACTGGAGCTGGGTGGCTATCATGTTCTTGCTATGATGTTTGTGTAAGGAGGAGCTTCCACACACACGTGCCTGTCAATCCTATAAATAACCACAAACACCCTGAGCCTCAGAGAAATGAGTTATTAGTTTAATTTCATTAGATAGGAAATGAGTGGAAAAAGTACGCAGTGCAGGTTGTGGTACGAACTGAATCGTCCCTTCATATTTTTCACACAGGGCTGTTTTGGATGTATATCTCCAGTCATCCATCTATTCCTGTGGTTTTGATTATTGTAATTCCTTCATATTAAATATTTATGGACCTAAATTGAAAAAGGGGGTCATTTAGTGTCGTGGTATTTTGCAAACTCAGACGGCACGTCATGAATTCCAAAATGCATGTTGGGTCATATATTCAGATTCAGACTTATAAAGAATCCAGCAGTGCTGTTTATGCTGAAGGGAGTCCATAAATACCCACAGTTAGCTGACAGTACACTAGCCCTCCTCCCACACAGAACAGTGCTGGTTTGAGGTTCCTCTGTGAAAGTATTACCTCTATCATCTGCATATAAAATTCATTAATTTTAATAGCCTTACCAATAGCCGGCACTGTTGCCCAATTTCACACTGTCCAAAGCCTCTCTTTGTTTTCTGTGTGTGTGTGTGTGTGTGCATGGGGAAATGGGCTGTTCACTGTGCCTCTGAGCTGTGTGTTTCTGTGCTAAATAGTCTCTTCCATGTTCATTGCTTTTTTTAGTGTTAGCTATAGATGTGTGTGTGTGTGTGTGTGTGTGTGTGCTGTGGTTTGTGTACTTGGTTTGTGCAAATAGCTGTCCAATCAAAAAAGTAGCTGAATCACAGCTCAGCGACTTTATCTGTGTGGGTTTTCTAAAGATTGGAAACGAAGTCTAGTCATGACACATTGCAGTGCTAGACGGAGAGATATAGTTATAAAAATACAGTGTACTGACTTTACAGAAACACACACACACAATGCACGGTGGGATGGTTGTGTAATATGACTCAGACTGAGGTGGACCGTTGCCTTTAAACTTTAAATGAAAGTGTCCTTATTAATCAATTCCTGAGGGCAAATATTACTCCTTAAAACATGGTTCTTGGTTCTTTTAGCAACATAGGGCAAAGCTGTTTGTATCATTTCGTCTGTCTGATCTGTGGTTCAGTTGTTGTGGTAGCCTATGAAGAGAAAGGTGCATAATTTCCCTTTCCTCAAGAGATGTAGCACAAACTGCAGTCCTCTCTCTGCATACTATTGACACTGTGGGCAGCGTGCTGCTCTGAAGCTGATACACCAGTGTCCTACAGCCTTTTCTGCCTATGCTTAGAAATGTGACCCAACAGTAAGCGCCAAGTGCAAAAGTGCAGCGCTTTCACCGTGAAAATGAGCTTCACCTCTCTTACTGTCCTGCTCTCTCTATTTCTCACTCTCAATCCATCTCTCGCTTTTCAGTTCTGTAGCACAGCAGTCTTTCCCTGCCTGTACCACAATACACAAAACCAGTCAGCAACTGTATAAATGTTCACACAAAAATACTGACACATGATGGGAGATTACTGTGGGAATATACATACATGTCCCAAATTGACAGTGGAGGGAAAATACAGCACACTGCTGCAAAATAACTAACGTGCTAATGATGGAAAGACAGAAAAGTTTGCCATTTAATTAACTGTTAAATTGTTACTTGAGGACCGTCAGCAGTCAGATACCTAAGGAAAAGTCATTGCTTCACTGTTATTAATTCATTATTTACAAACCCAAAGACCCAAACAGCAAATGCTAATGTTAGCATACCGCTGGAAGGACCACTTTAGGGTCCTTAAGATCCAGGCTGTTTAGTTTGGTGCTGGTGACTTTACGGAGTTATATTAAGGCTGCTTCTGCCTGCTTAAAATTCTGTGTGAAGACACAACGGCACATTAAATATTAATTTAAGATTTAGAATCACATTTTAAAATACCTTTATATTTGAATTATTAATCTCATAGCATTTTTAATGTAATTGTAACTTAATCGCCCTTCACTATTTTTCACACAGGGCTGTTTTGTATGTATGTCTCCATCTGTCCGTCTTCCTGTGGTTTTAAGGATTGTAATTCCTTCATATGAAATATTTATTAGCCTAAATTGAAAAAGGGGTCATTTAGTATGATGGTATTTTCCAAACGTACTTGCTGTGTAAATCCATATGATAACTATGTAAATGTACCATTAGACATCTATGAACGCTGCTTTAAAATTATGCATATTGAAAAGCGATAAATAACTATGATTTAAGAAAAGATTTGTTTTCAGTTAAACCCAAACAGAGCTGGTCACACAGCAATGAAAAATTAATTAAGAACACAAAACTATTCCATTCACAATGAACCAGCAAGAGACAACATACAACAACAACTAAAGAACGAATAGGAATGGTCTTACTACAGTATGCATGACAACATCAAGAGCACAGAGCAGTTTATTCTGCTAACAGGTCCTCATATATAATGCAGTTGTGATCTGACAGCAGTGTTTTATACCTTCTGACTTTATCTCCTTCTCCTGTCCTTCCACGCCTAAGTATTTCATTGATGGATCTGCGTTTCTCCATCCAACATCAATTGCATTTATCTTGCTGCCTTTATTCCTAAGGTGATTCCTACTTAATTAGTATACTGTCATCTAAAATGGCATAAATAAAAACGTGGTATAAATTTTTATTAGCCCATGCATTGCATAAACATTGAACCCTGATGATCCTACTGCATTGTAAATCACTTTTAATAAAGGGTCTGCCAGATGCATAAACGTAAATACTGTGTGCTCAGTGGGGAATGTAGTAATCTACGTGGGCCTGCCCTTCATCTGGAAAAATACCCCATTCATCAACCCTACCAGCCAAATGTACCTTCCTCTGCCACTGCCAAAGGTCAACAGGCTATGACAAAGAGGGGTGTGATAAACATATAGTACGTTCTCACTAATTGGACATTGTACTAAAAAGGGATTTCATCCTATCAGCATTTTCAATGCAAGAAAATTGTCGGTGGATCTTTTCTAGGAAACCATCCTAAGACATGTATAACGCCATGGGCTATAAACTTGACAGCCTCTTCCTCTCTACATGATTTTTGTTCAGTGATAATGGTGGGTTAAATCTGGCCCCATGAGCTATGAGCGGGTCCGAGGGCCCCTAAATGAGTCTGGCTGTAGATTAGGTAGAAGGCCAGCAGGGGCCTAAGCACTGAACGACATCCTGTTCCTCTTTCTGCAGCGGCAATCAGTGGTTTCTCCCTGAAGCCAGCAGGAAGATAAACAAGGGTTCTGGGCAGAGAGTGGGCCGGCTGCATCTTCTCAGCATGAATTTCTAATGTCTTACATAATCGCTCAGTGCCGCTGGGCAGTTCAAAGGCAAGTATTGGTAGCGATATCACCGGATTGCATTTGAAACACAAGGCTTTTGTTGGCACACTTAAACATCTTCCCAGAACTGGGAGAGCTGAAGGTCTATTACTCAGATGAATAATGCATATCATTTTTGCAGCGATTAATACAACCGTATTATTTAATTAACTGTAAGGTATCGGAGTTGAAAATGCGTGTTGAACAAAGAGGCTGACTGTCTTTTACGGAGACCTCCGTCACAACAGATGAATGAAGTAAATGTCCTCACTGATACAGAAGAACAGAATGCAGACACATGCTGTGTAAGGTGGCCCTGAATGCAGAGGTTCACATTTGTTATACTGGAACTGAAGTAAGATTTAATAATGAGAGGGTCACATATTTAACTTCTAGAGCTCAAAAGGAAGATTGATGCATAGATAAGCACATACACAGGGAGAAAAGTTGTTATAGAAGCCTGTCTGAAGGTCTCTTGAAGCCTCATTCTTCTTCTGTTCTGCAAGACACTCCTAATGCAAAAAATATCGGAAGCTTTCTCTAATGCTGTCTATGCTTTGAATATATATTTACTCAACCTTATCATTCCAAACCTGTGTGTGACTTCTAAAAGGACACAAAATGTCCCAATAAATGAACAGGGACTATGAGTGAACAAATGTCTTGTGTTTCTCATCCAAAGCAATGATGCAGCATGTTTTTATTGCACTTGGAATACAGCACAAGAGTCACACAGATAACTTTTATGATACCTTTTTTTGATGCTTTTGCATCCTGTTTGAAGCTTATAAGCTTTAGTTCCCATTAACTGTAACTGAGGTGTGTGGAAAACAGAGCTCACCATCATTTTTGTATTCCAAAGAAAATTCCAGGTTGGCAAATGACGACAGAGTTTTAATTTTCTGGCGTACACTTTTAATGCCAAACACTAAAACCAAAACACTATAGGGCAAAGAATTCCAATGAAATTTACTGCGTTGGCAAATGTCATTTCAACAGTTTACAAACTGTCGATAACAATGGAGTAAAATATCACTCAACAAATAATCAGCATGTTTAAATGTATGCAAACATGGCTGTAAATGTTAGAAATGCTGTTTATAGACATGTCTACATTGATCGTTCAGTTGGCTAGACATACAGGTATAGAGTGTTAACCACAATCTATACTTATATGCAAAGTGTCTTATATGCAAAGTTTCTCCCTCCAACATACTCGCAGAAACCCTGAATCAATTACTCACTCTCGTGCACTAATGAGGGATCAATAAACCTCGTAGCTCTCCACATCTCTGAGCGTGTTCGCCTATTTACCCCTCAAACTCTTCTCATCAGCTTCATTTTTACACTCCTTGAAGCACACTGGACTTATTGCATATCAAAGCCTGCATGAACACTAATAAATGATGGAATTAGAAAGCACACACAGTGATCACAGGGGAACTAAATTGCTGTCTGTTTGGAACCCGGCTTAGCGGGATTAGAATTTTTCATTAAAGCATAAAACAAGCAGACAGTCATTAATTATGGCAGAACATTCAAGAACAGTCATTGGCCAGGTCACAAAGAGCTGAGTAGATTTAATTTAGCACCAGGCTTCTGAGAACTGTTTGCTAACTGTTACACAACCCCGGTTCCATGGTAGGAGAGCAAAAAACAGCCATGTGATGCCAGCCCCAATCGCCAGTCCCTGTATCTCATGAGAAAGGACAGAATTTCATTTAAAAATCAAGGCAAGCGATTATAAATGTATTTCCATTTTCAGCTCAGAGTAGCTTAGGTTCCAAATTAAATTACTGCAAAGGGCCAAAATCATGTACCACCACATCAGCCTGAAACTATGACAAAAGCCCACAAAGCGTGAAGCATGAACAGCCAGCGGTGCGTGTTGTGTCGCATTACCAATGCAAATGCAGCCCAGCTACAGCATTATTCATTATTTACACCATGCATTGACAAGCGGCCTGATTGACAGGCAGTTTGATTTCTTCACACTGGACCCCAAGGAACCCTTAGACAAAGGTCTCCTATGAGGCAGATTCAGCGCAGCTTTAGGTTCAAGGTCAAACGCAGTGACCTCTGTGGAAGAGAAAGGGTTAAGCTCGGTGGGATTCCCTGAAGCTGGAGAGCAGTGTGAGGGGGTCAGAGAAAGGATATGACCAAATAAGGATCAGGCTGAAACAGGCAGAGGATACAAAAGCAGATTATGCCCACATAACAGAATGCTTGCATGATAAAACGCTACATGCAATTAAATCTGTTCAATATCTTATTTATCCAGAGCACTAAACCAGGGTTACTTTTAAAGCTCGATAAATAAGTCACAAATGCACAGAAAACTAGCTAAACCTCTTTCACGTCTATATCTCTGCTCAAAACGTCTAAGCGGTCTTGTCTATAATCTAATTAAGCTTATATAAAAGACAACTCTTATCTCTTAGTTCTTATCAGTTAACTTCCTGCTGCTGTACTGCCTATATTTAAGTGTTAAAACCAAAAGACTTTCCTTCATGTCTTAAAATTTAACTCCAGTCGCATCCAGCTGCTTGCAGCTGTTATGTTACTGATATGGGTCTATTTCTAGTAATCAAAAAATCATTATAATGTGGCCTGAGGGAAACAGTCTTTCATTTCTGCCTTTATTACAACTCTTTAGAGATTGGCAACTTGGCTAGCATATAAACAGTAGCTTTGGGTTTGAACGGCACCAGGAGATGAAATACAAACAGTAGTAAACATAGATTCAACAGTTAGCTTTAAGCAGTCTGGATATGAATAGCCACATATACTATTGAAATGAAATCTTACCGGGGCTGAAATGGAATTATATTTGTTCTTTAATTCACTGAATATGATGCTGCACACAAGTGGTTTATGTGAGTAAGCACCTTCTTAAGTAGACTAAAGAAAGGCGGCTTTAGCCAAAGCCAAAAAGATGAGTGTTACAGTAGACCGCAGGACACACCCCAGGAAGGGAGGGGAAAAAAGAGAAATCCGACTGTCAAAACCTTCTTAAGGGATAATCCAGGCTGGCTGGTCACAGACAACAGGGATAAACTGTAATTCCACGCTCAAAATATGAGCATGTGATTTTGGTTAAAATGAAGGAGGCAGGACACATTTTGGGAATTTGTTTTTTAAATAAAATGTGCATTTAAGGCTAATTACACATTCTGGTTGTTATAAGTCTGCTGCTGAGATGGGAATTCCCAGTGCAGGTAAAATGAAGCACATGTTGAGAAGTGAAGACTTAATTGGATCTGCATTCTTAGCACGCAGAATTTTGGTCTTGAGAAGTGAAATAATACATGGCAATACAGAATGCTGTATGTCTCCAGCAAAACTGGTGATTGAGAGAGAGAGAGAGAGAGAGAGAGAGAGAAAGAGGGAGTACAATGGCTTATTCTGTCTTCATTAACTGGTGGTGTCAAAAGACTTGAGAGAGCAGCAAGATCTCAAAACAGCCTGTCTGGTACCAAGCTTGCACTCAGACCTGAACCTACACCACTGAACCTAAGGCGAACTTCTACCTTCTAACTCAACCATCCATAAGCCAAAAAAGATACAATTCTACTCCACAATTCTGTCTCCTTTCTGTTGTATTGTAACATTCTTTGTATCGAAATAATACAGTAGGCACTCACTGTGGGATCTCGGTCTCTTCCAAACCCCCGTGCTTGTATTTTAGGTCAGCAATCTCAGGTGTTAATTAGCAGCTGTTATTTTCCTATTAAACGCAGCGTAAGGTAAACAGTGCACAGCTTCAGGAAGCGTCCCACAGCCTTGGCAGGCCTCAGAGCTCAGCACTTTTCCCCTCAAAAAAAAATCATTAGCAGCCTATAGCTGAAGAGAACGTTACACAGGAGAAGAGCCTCATATTATTACTACTGCTAACGAACTACTAACTATTACTACAAACAAAGCTATTAGGTATCTTTTCGAGCAAACTGCGATTTTAAACTAATACAATGAAGTGGCATAACATTCTTAGTATGTCAGTGAGTTAAAAGCAATATTCTGACAGGATACAATGATTTAGGTGTGAGACTACAGAAGATCCTTTACAATCTCACATTGTTGACATTGTCAGAGTAATATAGGTCATGTCTGTATATGTGTGTGAGAAAGTAGGTGTGTGTGTGTGAATGTGTGATAGTTAATCTTTGTGCTGTGCTGTGTGTGTGTGTCTGTATATGTGTGTGAGAAAGTTGGTGTGTGTGTGTGAATGTGTGATAGTTAATCTTTGTGCTGTGCTGTGCTGTGCGTGTGTGTGTCTGTAAATGTGTGTGAGAAAGTTGGTGTGTGTGTGTGTGTGTGAATGTGTGATAGTTAATCTTTGTGCTGTGCTGTACTGTGCTGTACTGTGCTGTGCGTGTGTGTGTGTCTGTGTCTGTAAATGTGTGTGAGAAAGTTGGTGTGTGTGTGTGATAGTTTCTCTATGTGCTTTCTGTGTGTGTGTGTGTGTGTGTGTGTGTGTGTGTGTGTGTGTGTGTATAAGAGAGAATCTTGTATTCTGGGTGTACTGTATGAATATTTGTACGTGTCAATTTATGTGAAATTCATGTTTTCCCACATACATTCCAAGATCACTATGAAGTATTTCTGAAGAAAGGTTGGAGATGAATAAACGGAGTGATGGACCTTTACTAATCTCTGCTTCTGCTTCAGTGCTGCTGACTCATACTTCACTGCCACTCCACTCACCTGGGTGCATATGGCAAATTCAATGGTGTCCACTCCTGGTCCTGCTGGGCACCACTGTCCTCTAGCTTTTGTTGGGCCTCTGAGCATTTGGGTCTTTCATTGATTACAGTGTTCCCTCAGTTGGGTTCCACAGCATAATAAATGCAATTGGAGGCACAGGTACAGGTGGCAGCTAAAGCCTGTTAAAATCATAACCCAAGAGTACCAAGACTGGACACCACCGACCTTTACCAGAGATGTGATGTTCTGCTCTAACCAGACACAAAAGCCCCTGCTCTATCTCCTCATTGCCTCCCCTGAACTGAGCAAAAAACTAAACTAAGTGCAGATCCTGGCTGGCTAAATGGGATGGTTTAGTGCCTGGCTGGGAATTGGGATTTGCTGGCAATGATGCCCACCATGATGAAGGATGAGCATCCCCTCTGCATGTGGTGTACTCAAAGGGAACTCCATGTATCTCATTGTGGGTGCTACAGCAGGCTCCAGTCTGACCCACCATTCATACCGCTATAGATGTTCCGGTGATGAGGGGACATCTCCTGTCCACCCGTCCTCTTCTGTGCCACCTCTCGGCCAGGGCTGCCGAACTTGCTGTGCTGATGCCTTAACATCTCAGGGCTCCCAGATATGACACGGCCCTTCTGGAGGTGTTCTGGTGTCCCTGATAGAATTTGTTTGGGCTCTGGACTCCCACACACGCTACCCATGCTACCCCTGTGCTTCTGGAAAAGGTCAGGGTTGCCAGATGGCTGAGAAGACACCAGAAGGTGTTTGGAGAACTGCTCTGGACTGCCTCTGGACAGGCTTTTGCCGAGTTTCTCTGGACTGAGACCCCGCAGGCCCTTGTAGTCCGGACTGGAGAAGGACCCGCAGCGAGACCGGCATGCCTGGGGAAAAGTATGTGCTCCGTACTCCTGGCTGGTGCTGTGTCTGCGGCCTGCATGCTCAGGAACTGGTGCCTCTTCTCCTGAGCCTGGCTTTTGTAGGTGGTCAGAACTGCCTCCAGCGGGGCCGCCCAACAGCTGCTGCTTATGCGTGAGATGGTCAGGGCTGTCAGTGCTGCCCGCGCTGGAGGTACTGCTTCCATCACCCACATCTCTCAGGAGTCCAGGCCCAGGACCGCTGGCATGAGACAGGCTGCTCTGACTATCAATTGAATTCCTGCAGCCAGCTGGACCCCCGGTACCCATCGACCCAACAGTACCACCAGAAGTCTTCTCCTCATCCAGCATGAGGCACAACTCCCTCAGTTCCAGGTTCTCCCTCACCACCTCTTCCTGCCTCTGCTCCAACTCCTTCAGCTTCTGCAGGTACAACGTGACTTCCTTACGCATGATCCCTGCGCTGTAGCGGCCCAGACGCTGCCACTCCCTCGACACCTTCTTCCCTTTCTGTCGATCATCATCCAGAAAGCAGCAGAGATCCCTCAGTTCCTGGTTGTCCTCCTGCAGCTTCTGATTCACCTCCTGAAAAAAAGATCTATGACTCAACACTGAGGTCTGAGCAGAGCTAGAGTGACTGAACAGTGAAGAACAAGAGCAGAGGTCCTAGAAATGTAACTGCATATAAGTAACAGACTTTTGGACAAAACTGATATACATGCACATGTATTTAGTGAATATATACATAAAATACATTTGTATACATATAGAAATATAAAGCTTATATAAAATCTGAGCAATGTTATGTTATACTAAAACGTATGAGGCAATATTTTAGATATCCTTGGCATTATATATATATTTATATAGATTATAACAAGATGATAGAGATAATATTTGGGCTAAAATAATAATCTTAGCAGTCATCACAATATCATATTAATTGTATTCCGTGTGCAGTATAGAACAAGTTGTTGTGATATAAAAAGTAAATAAATAAATATTAAGTAAACTAAATAAATATTAAATAACTGTAAATACGCAGTAAACGGTTTTCAGAATATATATGAACTATATTTTATATGGTATAAAATAACCACTAAATGGGGAAGGACTGCATGAGAAGCGCTGTTCTACTCGCCCACACCCTGTCACCTGAAGCTAGGCTCGCTTTACCTTCAGCCCCCGTATCTCGTTCAGGTGCTGCTGAAGCCTGCGGTTCACTTCTCGGATGAGATTGCTGTGGTCCACTATAGCGCTCATTTTCTCTGCTTCGGCTCTGCGCAGCCGGCGAAGCAGCTCCTCCTTGCTCCATTTCAAAAGCTCCTCATCCGTAAGTTTGGAAAGGTCGTCCGACGGACCTTCTGAGCTCTTGGATATGGTTGACTGCAGCTGAGACTGAATGGGCTTTTCCATTCTCCCGCAACTTCTCGAAGTCCCTACGGTATTAAACAAATCGCAAGCAGCCGCACAAATCCTTCGGTGCCACTTTTCTGAAATCTCCCTTGTTATCGTCGAAATTTTGAGACTAGCATTTTAAAGATAACTGTTCTGCCCATGCTGTCTCTTAAGGCAGGGGTGCAGTCCTGTGCCGGTGAATGCGCTTCTCTCTCTACGGGTCTCTATTAAAGAGACTCTGGATCTTTTTGTTTGTCCGTAAGCATGCTGTCCACCTCGAAGTGGTGCTGAACTCGTGTCCGCTGTCCGCACGCATGGAGGAAGGCGTACGGTCGGCCGCTATAGCGCGCAAGATGTGTGACAGTAGGCTTTGAAACTGGCCAACTGGCTGAGTTCTAATCTCTCTCTCTCTCTCTCTCTCTTTCTCTCTTTCTCTCTCTCTCTCTCGCTCGCTTTTCGTCCAGTCACACGCCCCCTTTTTCTCCTGGATATAGGTGGATTTTTTTTGTTATTGGGCGCCACCTGGTGCCAAGCGATTCAATCAGGTCCAGCATTAATAGCTGTTCGTATCGGTCAATTTATACGTTTTAAATAAAAAATTAAATGAATCAAATATTAAAATTTTATAAATAATGATATTAAAATTAATTAAAATTACTTTATTACTTAACGTTTTTAACTGTATTACTTTGAATAACTTTATTACTTTTAAATCATAGTCGTTATAGGCCAATACGAATATCAAGCTAAAAAGGTGGTCCTAATTTTTTTATATATTTTTAGAAATATATTTATTTATAATAAACATATATTTATTTCGATAAATAAATATCGTTGAATATCGTAAATCGTTGACCATTTTTATTCTGTCCATGCTTTTATTTTGGTATGCCAGCCTGTGCTCTAAGATGTAAAAACAGTTTGCAGTTTGTGAAGACGGCATGACTACAGGACGTGTTGTTCTGTAAAACAACACAGAGGGCTCAGTTTACAGAAACACTGTTTTGGAAAATGAGTGGCTAGCTTGAACAGGTATTGTATAAGACATGGGTCAAAACACAGACTGTCATCTCCAACTGTTCAGATTAATTGAAAGCAGAAGCTTGTGTGTTAGACAACTGCTGTTGTCATCTTGAATTGAACTGAATTGAATTCAGCTTAGTTCAAATTACATTTATTTATAAGGTGTTTTCCACAATATAAGTTGTTTAAAAACAAATATACTTAAAATAATATACTTCAAGCAAGTAGTTTAAACGAGTTTCAACTAGAGTATTAAGTATCTTGCTTGGGAACGCTGGGGTAGAAGTTCATGAATTAACCCTGATGAAATTTAAACCTATAACCTGTTGATTATCAGCCTGGATCTTTAACTGCTACATGTGGCAGGTTAAGTGTTGCGGTGTAGTTTCCCTGGCGTTAGTTGCCATGTGAGTGAAACACTGAAGGGTGTGTCTTTTAGATCGCTATGCCAACAACCTGCGATAACAACTGTCAGCTTGCAGCACAATGGCGAGGACTGTAGTTTCAGCTCTGGATCTCCTGCTTGTGCTTGTATTTTTTCCAAGTACGAAATGTTGGGAAGCTCCCTGGTTTTGTCATGGTCGTAAATGTCCTGTATATACTCTCGTACTTGAATATGAGGTAGGTCTTCTGTTTTGTAGTTTGGAATCATTTTAATCTTGTCTGTCGTGTACAATGCCCTTAAGCTATATAAGGGCCTTGTACAGTATATAATTGTGTTAATAAATGCCCTTAAGCTATATAAGGGCCTTGTACAGTATACAATTGTGTTAATAAATGCCCTTAAGCTATATAAGGGCCTTGTACAGTATATAATTGTGTTAATAAATGCCCTTAAGCTATATAAGGGTCTTGTACAGTATATAATTGTGTTAATAAATACCCTTAAGCTATATAAGGGCATTGTACAGTATATAATTGTGTTAATAAATGCCCTTAAGCTATATAAGGGCCTTGTACAGTATATAATTGTGTTAATAAATGCCCTTAAGCTATATAAGGGCCTTGTACAGTATATAATTGTGTTAATAAATGCCCTTAAGCTATATAAGGGTCTTGTACAGTATATAATTGTGTTAATAAAACAGGGATTTGAGGAACGCAATTACAACACCAGTTTTTGGATAACCACTAATGTTGTGAGCACCAAAGATGATGATGTAAGCGCTGGGTTTTGGAAACTGTATCACTTCAATCAAGCGGAAAACAATGAAAGTGAGTCTTTAGTGAGTCTTTCTTATTTTCATAATTCACAAATAACGTCGAGACTGCGTAAAATGTCATTCCAATGCGTTCCGAACAGTTTTTTCTTTTAAACATTTAAATCTTTAAACCGTAACCTTTCGTGTTTTACCTCGACCTTTCTGTTTTCCTGTTCTGGAACCTGCTTCAGACATTAAACTTAGAATATGCGTATATTTACAAAACAATGGGCCGATTCGTTTTCGTACCATGTTTTCATGGCACAGATGAAAAAGGATTTTGCTTTCCGAATTCTTTGGGTAAAATTATACAATTTTTGTATCATTTTGTTCTTCAGAAAAGGTCATTGCAATGACCCGGCCTGTAGTGGTGTCAATAAAGGAAGCTGATGGTATGGGCGAGAGACAAGTGTCCGTTTCAGTATATCAGTCTGACACTAACATCCCTCAGCCCGATGACGAGACCATTACAGTAAAAGTCGTGCCAGGCGGTACCGTCTACGTCAGGTGAGTCATTTCTACTAAGGATCAAGTGAAAAACTGTTTGTTTGTGATCCTTGAGCGTCATTCATTTTCGTTCTGTTTCAACCATTTCAATGATTCTCCAACATTTTCTCTTTGCAGGTCGTTTGGGGGTGTGGCCTCATATGACGATGCAGTGAAGGAAGTTAACAGTCTTAAAGAGAAACTCAAGGTTGCTGGAAAGCTGTTTGTTGAAAATAAGTTTGATGCAGCTGGTTATGATGCACCATGGGAGTTGATCAACAGGCACAATGAAGTTTGGGTTCATGCAGTCTGAGGATTTACCAATTAAGATCGCAACAATATTCTGTTTCTCATTCTCCTTTTCCAAAGTGCAGCCTCTTTATACTTAGAAGTTATATCCATTGAGCATTAAATTGCAAATTAGATAAAGGATGTTAATATACTGTTTTAAAAATCGGTTGTAATAGTTTCATTTTGTATGCATTTGTGGATTCGGTTCTGCAACCATTTATGACTAATATTGATTCAGATTACACTACAAAATGTACCGTTTCTAAATTTCTATAATAATAATATTGAAATCAAACATTTGATCTTTCTCATTTAAAATATACACATACAGAAAAGTTTAATATTGCATTGTAGGATTTTGTAGGAAAGTTGATTTTTTAATTCATTCATCTGTTGCATAAACGGTTAAAGCAAAATATGTTGAAAATGTCCTAACCTAAAATGCCTTCTCATAAACTAACCTGCTTGTGACAGAAGGTCCCGTAAAATACAAAAAAAGCAATATTAAGAATGATCAGATCACATCTCATCAACTTATCCTATCACTCAAACCAGTTAAACTGGTTTAAGCAGTGACCTATGACTTTCTTAATTTGGTTGTTTGTTAATCAGTTTGGTTAAAAAAATGCTTAGTTTCTTATTTTAAAACACAAAAAGTTTTTGTCAACTGGGAAATCGGTGTAAATCCTACTGCCAACCAAATTCTCTAGTCAAACTTTTACGTAGTTTAATCAAATCACGTTTAATCACGTGTACTTACGTTTTTGCAAAACTGTGAGTTACTGTTACAAATAAAGAACGCCTTGGGAACAGCATGAATGTTGTGCCACGTTCGTTTATGCTGGTAAGTGCTGGTCCTCATCAGAAACACCATGGCTATGCTGGTCCACCATGGGATGCTTGCTAGTTAAGCTGGTTAAGTTAAGCCTCACACCAACACATATAAAACTAAACAGGGATGCTGTGGTACTTGACATTGAGTCTTTCTAATTTGTCTTTCTAATAAGAATGTGGCTTCTGACAACATTTTTGTCATTTTTAGTCTGGTGCTTATACGGTGATCCTAACATGCATTAGCTAATGGTTTGATATGCGAGGGATGTTGTTGTACAGGCTGACAGGATTGTGTCTGTGATTGGGGTTTCCCTCTCTGTATAACGTAAGTGTACTAGCTGAGAGTAAAACTGGGTCACCCCACCTGAGACAGTTTGTCACTTTGACTGATCTGGAATCAGTATAATTAGTCTCTTTTTCTCCAAATGTGGTAAGGCTCTGTTTTCTCACCTCTGCAGTCTCGCACTGAAATTCATCCAATTCATGCTCTTCACTGCAGCAGCCTCACCTGAGAGAAGAATTGTTGTACTCTAGTTCAAAATAAAATGTCTCATTCAATATCTCTTCCCTAAACACTCTACGTTTCTTTTGGAGCTAGCATATTGACCATTGCTAAATTTCACACCCCGGGACAAAAAGTTTTGGGTGGACCTCTCTACTGAGCCCAATAAGGACTGCAGTTCTCCCTCCCCTTCACAGTGCTCGAGACAGTGTTCTCAATTGTCCCTCCCTGAGATTAACAATTTCTTACTTTACCTCAAATAATTTTCATTACAAAGATAGATCTCATGCTTACTTGTTTAAAAGCAGTAAAACAGGGATTGACTCGGTTTTAAAGTCTAAACATGATTAAAACATGGAATCCTGCTGCAGTCTGTATTATTGTCCACCAGATGGCAGTATTTGATTTTGAGACGTCAATACACAACTTACATGGCATCAAATTAATCTTCTCTTTAACACTCTGCTAACTCAATTGCACATCCACTTAACTATTATCAATGAAGATATTCTTATGGCTGTATAATTTCATTAGGGCTAAACGTTTTGTTCCACAGATGTATCAGGAAGCATGTGTTGGCAGTACCTCACATGCAACGCCGGTACAAAACCCACTACCCAGCATGCCCCAGCTCTCACCATGGGAAGCTGGACACTCAATCCCCCTCACCACACATTCTCTCAGTTTCCATGGTTACATTTCTTTAGCAAGAAGCCAGCCATGTTCGTCAAAAACATAATTATGCTTCAATAAAGTCAGATATGTAATAACCCTAGATGTGTTTTTATGAGTCATGGAGAACTTGCTGTAACTACTAATGTATCAGTGTTTTTAACACCAGGTTTCTGGACTGTTGGTCACGGGAGTTCATTTAACTTGCTGTTGGGATCTGATTCGGCAGAGAATTTCAAAACCAGCTGTGATGTCTTTTAATCTTAATTATCTCATTTAGGGTGTTGTGTTTGTCATAAATTATCTCATTGATGTTTTGTTTTTGCCATTTCATGCCACCGCGGTGTCCAACACGATCCCATCTGACTCGGCAGGTTACGTCAGCATATGTTTGCAGGCTTGTGAATTTTAATCTGCCTTGTTCTGGACGAGCCAAGAGCCTGTTTGGACCGGCTCATGAGAATTAATCTTATCAGAGACGAGCCAGTTTCCTGAGAAAATGAATGCTGCTCTATGCTGTTAGATAAGGCAGTGCAGAAATGCTGAAGCAGTTCTGCAGAACCCAAAACTGCATTTATGGCAAATTTGAACCATGTTCTCTTAAAACAGTGTCTTCATGCTTTGGTCATATGCTCTGTTTTGCCTGTTCATCTGTCACGATCTGTCTGTCCACCTGTTTGTCAGGTCATCTGTTGATTTCCTAGAGGTCCAAAACACGTCAGGCTAATAGAAACCCTTGGATGCCTTTCATTAAGTCAGTAAGTGTAAGAAAAAGTGAAGAGGACGTAGAAGATCTTGATGAAGAGGTTTATTGCAGCATAGCAGTGGCAAAGTACATGTTGTACCTTGGGTTCAACGGAGTCGGAATGAACCCAGAACATCCTTAGCTCAAAGCTTTTATAGTTAAAGTTTACTACCCTTAATGTAAATGAAGTTGCTCCTTTCGTAGCAGTTGTGGTTGGTATGTTAATAATGTTCTGACACCTCTTTGTCT